>JAGGAV010007820.1:0-52897 GCA_017657295.1 Termitomyces sp. DKA64
TAACCCCAAGGTGCAAACTCCGGAAATTGCCATAACTCCGGAGATTGTACCGAAAATGGAAATCCATTGTAAATGGCTTCAATCTCTGGACTCATACCATGTGCCCATGTAGAAATATGACCAAAAGGTAGCCATGGGTCAAAGGTATTTGTCACCAGAAGATGGGAGGATGGCAATGAAAGAGGGGCTTGGAACAAAGGAAACAAACTAGGGGGTCCAGTATGGGCAGTCACCTGACAGGCAGCTCTGGCAAAGGCAAAGGATGGCATGGCATGATATTATGACCATGGAAGGACCCTGGCACCCAAGTACCAGCCCAGAGATTGAGTTTACCTGGATACCTCTGACATTATGATAACCTAACCATCAAAAAAGCTCTCACACCAACTACTGGAACCCTTCATGATAGAATGGCAGGTAGGACCCCTAGCTTATCAACTCTGGCTCCCTGCTGAAATGCACCAGCTTCATCTAGTATTCAATGTGGTCAAACTAACACCAGCCCCAGCAGACCCTATTCCAGGGTGACACCCAGCACCCCTGCCACCCTCAGTGGTGGTCAACAACAATGAGGAGTACAAGGTGGAGGAGATCTTGGATAGTTACCTATTCCAGCAGCAGCTATAATACAAGGTGAAGTGGAGGGGCTATGGAATTGAGGACATCTCCTGGGAACTCTAGGAGAACATGCACACACCTGGACTCATCAGAGAGTTCCACTGAAGGCACCCAGACACACCCCAAGTCATTTGAGTGATCTATCCCATCTTACCAGCTGGCCAGGCAATCCAGAACTTCTTCTACCCTGCACATCAAGACACTGCATGCTAGAGGGGGGCCAATGTCAGGGGACTTCCATTTCTGACCTCCATGCCCAACCTATGCCAACTCTTCTGGACCCACTCCCCTTCCCCAAGGTTCATTCAACACCTCCAGGGTGCTCTCCAGATCCCCAGAGATCTCTGAGGGTCATTCTGCTTTTTCTGGAAACCCCCAGAACTTGCTGTAATCCCTCATCAAGCACTTTCCTGAGATTAGGGTTAGCTCCAGTCATCTGCCCAGTCATTCCCACACCTCCACTGCCAACTGATGCACCACACTGAGCAGCAGGGATCCTTAGACTTGTTCTCTTCAGATCCCTCTCTGCTAGGTGATTAGTTATTATTTGCATTGTTGGTTACCATTTCTAATATACTTCAGATTCCCCTCTGCTAGCTGCATGATTTAGCCACTGCTCCTGGAGGTTGCCCTTACACCAACCCTCCTCCCTCCAACAAGAACACTGTTGACATCTGGGCAGCCTACAAGGAGCATCAGGCAGAGTATGACTAGCAGCAGGATTGGCATAGGGTGGATGCCATGTACTACCATTCTCTCCAATCATGGTTTATCTGGTTTCATTCCCAATTCTGGCAAGATCATCTTGTTAAGGGTCTGAACAAACTTCTGTGGCAAGATGGATCCCACTTCCTGATTGTCAATCATCCTCATGCAGCATTGTAAATAGATTCACCCTTGAGAAGACTGTGTGCATTCTGGCTACCTCCATGCTTCTCCTTGTATAATTGTTCATGTATTTGATAATGGCAGGCCAATGCATGGACTCAGCAAGAGAAATACACCTGTGAATCAGTCCCATCATGCCACTGCTCTGCTATCTTTTGGCTTGCTTCCATCCTACCTGATCCCTTGAGTCAAAAAGTTGCTAAATTTTGAAGGATAAGCAGTTGATTCAACTGCAGGAGTGGATACTTGTTTTTTTTTGAGATCCTTCTTGATCTGGTCTTGCAACTCTGACCATGGGCATGCATGTGCCTTCTCTTGGGGTTGCATATTTAAGTTTTTATGTACTTTTTCTCCCAGGCTTCCAAAGAGTCCTCTTCTTGAGGTCTGTCACTATCAAACTGCAGAGGTGGGGTAATGTATTCCTGTCAGATCTGAACTTCCTTTTTGGGTGCATCAAGGCTTGGGGTGACTAATTCTTGCCATATATAAACACCATCTATCTTCTTGGTGAACTCAAGTACTGAAGTTGTTTTGCTTGTAGATGTGACATTCAAAAAGAAAACACTATGGACAGTTGTTGGGTGACAGAAGATTGCCCTCAGGCTGTTCATCACTCTCAGATTTGTAATGTCATCTGACCACTTCAAGTTTCCAGTTCAAATCATCGTTAGAGAGCTTTCTTTGTGATTTGCTGGCCCCTTTATAATGCAGCTGTGTGCAAAGGGCCTTTCATGCAACATCAGGACCTGTCTGATGTTCTTAGACATGCTAGATGTCATTTAAACACCTGACAACAACCCTAATACCTTCAAGAATACATCTTGTTGCCATTTGCAATTCCATTTGCACTTTCTTCTCAACTCAGCAGGCATCCAATTCTCATCCCATGGATCATCTCTGTTGCTTATTGAAAGATTCACAAACTCGATTTGCCAGCCTTCTCCATACATGTTTGCATCCTTGTTGTCCCATCCCTCTGTAAAGCTTGCTACATCACTATCACCCACTTTCCCTTGCTCAAGATCCTCTTCCTCTTTGTCTTCCTTCTCCCATTCTGGTCTTGTACTGTCCAGACAGATCATAGGATCTCATTTAACATTGGGATCCTCTTGTCCATCGGCAGTTCCTTGATCAACAGGTGACTCTTTGATAATTGGGTCAACAGATTGTTCAATGTCCTCTTTGGGATTGATCTCCAGTAGGATTTTCTGATATCGCAATACTGAGATGTTTTGTTGAACTTGGGGCTTTTGTCCTCGACATTTATCACACATGGGTAGAGGTGGACTGAATATCTCCGATTTTTTTCTGATGGATCTGCTTGTTGAATTTTTTCCATAATCTGATATCATAATCTACTCACCAAAAGGAGTTGATTGCACACTTTTTCGGGATCTTTAAGATTTTTAGGCTATCCAGCCAGATTTTTGGAGCATGCAAAAAAATTTTGACTGTTTCCGAACAATTGGCTCGTGGAATCTACTCAATCAAGTCCTAAGATACCGTACAAACACTTGGATCACTAAATCCGAAAGGTTATGATGGCGGGAAAATTGGTCGCGTGAACTTGTCAAGTTCGCTTGCCTGCGACTGTAGCAGACAATAAGGGGAAATTTCGGAGATTGCATTTTTAGGCTAATCAGACCTCCAGTGCGAAACAAGAACCAACCTCTTAGCACTTGTAAATCCGAAAATGTTATACCACATCTAGAAATTCTTGAAAAGGCTCAAAAACCATCAGAATCGACGCAAATTTATAAGTGCTTTTGAGTGATCTCAAGCTTTTTCCAAGATTCAAAGTTCTGAAATTTTTCAATACCCAAAATCTGGATTTTTGAGCCCTGATGGGTCCTGATGACCCTGAATTATCATATTTGGCATATCCAATCAACACAATGTCCAACGAGACGCAGCACTACTGATTATGGAGGATATCTAAGCTCATCGTGATGTTCACAGGAACTCATCGATGTGACTTATACTTCTGAACAGCAAATTCAGCCTGGCGTGCATCCAAACCCTTTCTATGAATGATTTGAGCATATTCAACGTGAGAGGTAAATTGGGAATACAAAACTTGTAAGCATCCATGTATTCTCATGTCATCCGGAAGAAAGCACAAATAATCTTTACTTCACAAGACTGGATGATGTCAGGTACAAGAGTCTTTGCAGTGCGAAATGTGCCATCACCCAGACAACGATAACCATTCTGTGTCAGGCATAGTTGTCTTCAAGATGGAATAAAAACCTATGATACTTCAATCAGCCCCGTGGTCCTCCATCAACCCTTTGTCATTTTGCTCGTGCTGCACGTTTCTTGGGCCTTGCCATCGTTAGATTTCGGTGTGTATAAGTTGTTTTTTTGTTGTTCGAAATCTGGACTATAATCATGGGAAATTTCGGTTTTGTCATTTTTACGCATGTTCTATCTATGTTCCTTCCGGAACCTAGATTTTTTTCTCCCGGCTCAACTCAAAATTGCCCCCTGCCCTGACGGACCGCTTCTCAGTGTTTTGCACTGTGGTTTCCTTCTGAAAGTGAAAATTTTTGACTAACCGAATAGGGTTAAAATTGACCTCTCTAGAGGCAGGTCGGGTTTATCTGTTCTACAACTGTAGGTGAGGGTCCAGAGATTATAATGAGGGACGAAACACGACAATAGTATCTGTATTGAGTAGAGTGGCTTAAACTACTTGTTTCGCAAACCCAGCATCCTCTCCCTTACACATTATATTAGCCGCACTGTCGAGTGCAAATATATTTAACCAGGCAAGGGATAGGCCCTCTAACAACCCCGATAGTTACGCTATCCCATCTGAGAGATGGACCATCTACTAGCTGGTCGCATATTTGTGAGTTTCGGCATGGGTTCCCATGCTAAGTTTTCAGTCGTTCGGCGAAGGGATCAAAATTGAGCCCTTCAGGACAGGTGACCTCGGGTCGGCCGGCTTCACTTGTATGAGCCTAATCAGTCGGACTTGCGGAATATCCCAAATTGGTCGCGGATTTCTTTCTTCCTTGTCTCATCTAGTTCGTTCGCATACAGCTCCCTCGGATGCAAGTAGTGATTAGCCGCTCAAACCTCTACTCATCGTTTGAACAATGTTATGTATACACTTCCTTCTCAGACGTTGATATTGATTCCATTTATCCTTTAAGACATTGGCGGCGCCACATCCGCGTTAGCACGGAATGAATAGCTTCATGAGGATTAGAGTGAAACTTGAGAAAATATGCCAGTAGGATCGTTATTCAAGCTGATGCGAGAGCCGTGTCACTCGGGACTATGTGGACAATACAAGCAACATCCGGTCTCTACAAAAGGGTCAATTGTGTGAAGAGTTCCTCCTCTGACCTTCACAAGTGATATGTCCACCAAACCTGTCATACCTCCTCTCGACGAGAACTTCTTGGTATCTGATGCCATTGAGTTCAATACAGCTAATAATGCTGCCCAGCCGTTTTACACCTTTACGGACTCTTCTACAAGCGGAACATGTACCAAAACCATTACCCATCTCGAGTTTGGTAGGGCGGCCCATCGTGTTGCCCATCTATTGCGCCCCAACCGGAACGGTGCTGATGGCAAAGTTGTTGCACTTCTTCTGCAAGCCGACACTATTTTGTACCATGCGATTGTGACTGGTTTAATCGTGGCTGGATGTGTGGTAAATACTCTCTTGCTACCTGACTTGCTCTCTCGTTAACTTCCATACAGCCATTAGCCATCTCACCCCGAAATTCCACCGGAGCGATAATCGATCTCCTCATGAAGACTTCATGTTGTCGACTATTAACTACTCATGCTTACTTGAAGCCTCTAATCGATTCTATTAAACATCACACAAACGATATACCCCTCGCCGATGAATTACAAATCGAAGAGATGCCTTCAATATCTTCCGTCTATCCATACCTCGCGTATGAGAGCACCGAGCATCCCTTCAAACCTTACCCTCCAGCCACTCGACGGCCAACCAAAGATGACCTTTGTATCTATCTTCATTCCTCCGGTAGCACTGGGAATCCACGACCCATCGGTCTAACTAACGTATTCTGGATACACTGGCAAAGAGCGATTTCCGGCACGTTTCGTTCTTTCCACATCGAGAAAGAGACACTCACTCGATCACCCTTGTAGATGATTTGAAGTTCAGTAACTCTCGTCTCACCTTAGGTTGTATGTGCATGCCACCGTTCCATGCTTTTGGTATGGGTGTACAGCTCTTCATGTCGCTATACGGAGTGGTCTCCGTTGCGGTCTACCCACCCAATTCAGCTCTTGCTGAACCATTACCACCAATTGTGCCTTCCCCAGAGAACGCCCTAGAACATGTAAAACTCACCAAATCGAACGTCCTCGTTGCTCCTCCTACCTTCTATCAAATATGGGCGCTGTTGCCGGAAGCTGTCGAGTACTTGAAGACATTGAAATACGTCGTATGTCTCGCTTTGAAATCAATACAAATCCAGATCCATGTATAATTAATAGATATATGGCGGCGGTCCCTTGGCGCCCAGGATGGGTAACTTACTCGTCGATGCAGGCGTCATCCTTCACGTGGCGTATGGCGGAACTGAAACTGGAATGAACACGAGATTTGCACCCATCGACAAAGATTTAAAAGATTGGGAGTATATGCAATTCAATGACTATGTGAACATCCGCTGGGTGCCCCAGGGGGATGGAACATTTGAATTACAATTTCTGGTGTGCATTTTGACCATACGCCCTGATGTACTCATTGTTGTACCTTTTTCGCAGTCACACAAGGAACACCAGACTATGATCAACAATCTCTCTGACGTTGATGGATACGCGACATCGGATCTGTGGCGCCCCCATCCAACCAAAAAAGGTCTTTGGAAGATGTACGCCTCCTGCTCTACCGGACAGGTCTACTCATAGAGCTCTTACTTCTTTAAAGAGTAGGTCGCATTGACGATGTCATTATTCACTCGTCAGGAGAAAAGACCGTTCCAGCTCCGATGGAAGCTATGGTTGTAAGCGACCCACTGTAAGCTTTTCACCCTGACAATCAAGTAAGACGAATGTACTGACAATTGAACACCAACTAGCGTGCGAGTAGCAGTTATCTTTGGACGCGAGCGAGATCAGACTGGAATCCTCATCGAGCCGAAGACCGAAACTGAACTTGATGTTGAAGATCACACCCAACTTGCATCCTTGCGTAATAAACTCTGGTAAGTCCAGTTCTTTCATTCCCTTCAATCGAGTACTCACCAGACAAATAGGCCAGCCATAGAAAAAGCCAACAGCATCGCTCCCACCCACAGCAGGATATTCAAGGAGATGATTCTCTTCACATCTAAAGGGAAACCACTACCCCTTACTCCAAAGGGTACACTCGCGCGGAAAGCCGCCTTGAAGCTCTACGAGAACGAAATCAATGCACTGTAAGTATTGATTCAGTTAAGAACTCTTAATACCTCATGGATGATTGTATTCTTTCTAGCTACGAGAATGCAGAGATAGTTGCCGGAGAATCTTCCTCTCCAGTTTCTTGGTCCACGATAGACATACTTTTATGGCTCCTTGAACAAGTCTCCGACGTTCTTTCAGGCGCCACCATCAACCCTGTCGTAGATCTATTCGAACAGGGATTCGATAGGCAGGTATCGATAATCCTGTCTATATATCATAGCTCATGGGATAATCAATCTGTAGCTTATACGCCACATCCTTACGTCTGCGCATCGCAAGTGCCCTGCGTCGTTCGACGGATCCCAAACATCAAGAAATAGCGAAAAACCTGACTCCGAACCTCGTTTACTCCTTCCCCGTTATCAAAGATCTCGCTGCCTTCATTTCATCTCTACTCGAGTCAGAGGATGATCCAGGCGACATGGTTTCGCGAGGTGTAATCGCTATGGAAACAATGATAAATAAGTATTCCTCTGGTTTTGATGTTCCTCTGCCGTCCTCGAAGTCCAGCGCGCCATCGCATGCCGTTGTCCTCCTTACGGGCTCGACCGGCAATCTGGGTTCACAGATCCTTGCGAGGTTATTGGAAGATTCTCGCGTCGAGAAGGTGTACGCGTACAACCGACCTTCTAAAGCTGATGCGAAGACTCTTGTGCATCGGCACTTTGAGAAGTTCGAGAACGTTGGTCTTGATGTCGCGCTGTTGAAGAGCGATAAGTTGATATTCATTTCTGGTGACGCGGCCGAACCCAACTTGGGATTGGAACAAGATTTGTATAGCCTAGTAAGCAGCTTTTCAAAGGATTCGACAACGATACTCGGTAGTCTGAGCCGATATACCAATAGCTCTGCCAAACCGTCAACGTCGTGATACACAATGCCTGGAGACTTGACTTTAACCTTTCACTGGTGTCATACGAAACGAACATCCAGGGCACTCGCCACTTCATCGATCTTGTCAGGTCGGGCCCGAATCCTTTAGAATCTCGATTCTTGTTCGTTTCTTCTATTGGTGCTGTTCAAAATTGGGACAAGTCAAAGGGAGCAGTACCGGAAGACGTTATAGAAGAAGCTGATGTTGCACTCGGAGGCGGATATGGTGAAGCAAAGCACGTTGCTGAGAGGGTAACTATATCTTCAGCTGGTTGCAGTAAGACCACTGAGCCTCTTTGACTAGATCCTTCTTAGGAGCGGCTTGCAAGCCCTGTCCCTCAGAGTCGGCCAGATAACTGGTGGACGCCCGAGGGGTGTGTGGCCCACAACTGAATGGTTACCAATCCTTGTCAAATCAAGTGTATCATTGGGCATTATTCCTGACGCTCCTGGCGTGCGTGTTCCCTTGAACATTGCAAGCACTGACATGACATGTTCATTATTAGTTTGCATCGTGGCTCTGCGCAGACACCATCTCGGCTACCATTGTTGACCTTGCGCTAAGAGAACATTCAAGATCCCTCCCGCGAGCTTTGAACCTAGTCCATCCTCGGCCTGTGCAGCAGAGTGTCATCATAAAGAACATCCAGAAGGCCATCGCAGAGATTTTGGGTCACGACCTCAAGCTCGTTCCGTTCAGCCAGTGGTATTCGCATCTTCTGGAGCGTGCTGAGAACGCCACTACAGGAACTTGGGCAGATATAGTATGTATCTTATGTTGCATTAAGGAATGAACTTGACATACATCCCTTCAGCCTGCGATCAAGCTACTCGAGTTCTTCCGAAGATATGGCGACGTGAATTTCAGTGATTTTGCCTCTCAGAACGAAGCCGGTGGATTTCCGAACTTGTCGACAGAGAAGGTCCAACGCATAAGCGAATTCATGAGGCCCGAAAAATTACAACAGATTGGTAACGATGATGCAAAGCTTTGGGTTTCTTATTGGCATTCAATTGGATTCCTGAACCGACTGCAATAACGAGAGGCTTTATTTGAGCTTGGGCAAGTGGGATGATCGGAGAAAGTAGTCGCAGCGTGGTGAATGTCTAACGTAGGGATTTGTAGCGTGGGATGAGCATGTCAAGTTCTCTACTAGAGTATATGAGTGGTATCTTGCGGGAGTCGGGCCAGTAAGCTTCAAGTCACATCGCTCATCAATATATTCAACGAGCGCACGACCTGCCCGATGGCCTCGCGGACAGGCTCCCTGTCCCCCTCTCTTACAAACTTCATAAAGCGACCCTCAAATTTGTCCGGATGGAAGCGCAAAAAGGTTTCTCGAAGTTTCTCTTTCCGTTCCTTCTTGTCTGACTCAGGTTTGGATGGGTCGGCCGTGGATCGCGAAGATGGCGGTACAAGGAAATCCAGGAGGGCATCTGCCGATAGGTGCTCTATTGAAATAGCAATGGAACCAGATGCGGACACTTGCTTGTGACGATATGCAGCTAGAGTAGGCCAGGGTATGTCATGGAACTTGAGCTCCTGTGGCTGCTTGCCCTCGTTGTCTCCACCGCGATAGGATGATAAAAGGACGTTCCAGCGAAGCTCATATTCCTCCCAAGCGGACTGTCGTCGTTGGTCCTCTCTTTTGATCCTCCTGAGCCGAAGTTCTTCTTCCGCTATCTTTTCTAAGCGCTGGGTCTCGAGTTTTCGAGCCTTATCTTCTGCGCGGCGTCGTGCTCTCATTTCCTTCTTATGTTGTTCTTCAGCATACTCTTTCGCGTGTGTTTTTCTGATAAGTCCCCGTGAGACCTATAAAGGAGGGACAAAGGAAAACTTTACTTGCCTATACATCCCTAGCCTGACCCACTCAGCGTATTCTTCGTCATCCATGTACCGAGGGTCTGCCTTGAGGAAGTCGTCTCCACCACAATCAGGGTCACTGAACACGGGCTTTCCCGGCTTGCCTCCATCTGTTCTCCATCTTCCTGGGACATGAGCAAAATCGTTAAACTGAGCTTCCAACGAGTCTAGCCGCTCGTCATCAGCAAAAGCGTCAAATAGCTTTTCCAGGAAATGTTGTTCCTCTAACTCTGCACGAATGCTCTCATGGTCGGTATTTCTGAAGCCCTGGATGTGATGAGACGGTCCCGGTTCACGTTTCGGGCTCAGCGGAGGCTCTTCGTCACTCGAAGCCCAAGGTCGGGAATCTGCTTGATAATGTTTTCGAGATCGCTGGTCGTGTTCGTGTTTACGTTTTCTTTTCTGTTCCTTTCGCTGCTGCTTGCGCAACCGATAAGCGACTTCCTCCTCTGGCGTACGTTTGAGGCGAAGTTTGGGCATGAGTAGAGTTTTTGTTCGTAACAGAAGCAAATACAGCGCAAATAGTGTTATGAGTTTCGACGAAAGGATTGAATGAGGGTCTTGCGAATGGGCTCAATAACTCCTCTGGAGAAGGCAGGAGATAGATACAATGATAAGCCGAGGCGCGCGGGTAACAGAGCCTGGCAGAATGTCAGCTTGGGCCCAACAGGAAATATGGAACGTGCCTTGGTCACACCATACGCGACAATTGCATTGGCGACATCGCCAGCCAGATGGCTCGTCAGCTGAGAAGTCTCGTTGGGTGCTTCCGCAGCTCCTGTGACCCGTTTTTCGTATCCAAAAAGCCCATATCGATGTCCAACCCTCGCTGCCCATGCATCGCCCTCCTCGACCCAGTTTCTGACTATTTTTCTCACCCCACCAAAAGTGTCTTCAGTATCGGAGTTGTCAACAACAGCTGAGACTAGGCGTTCACCAATGCCCAGGGTGCGCGACCCGTAAAAGACCGTTACGAGGGGAACGATCGCGGTAAGCTCGTGGAGGATGCCAAAGGAGAGAACGAGAGATGGGAGGGGAGTCCTTGTACGGGCAGAGAGAGCGTTGAGGGCGGCTCTGTAGGTGCTCAAGTAAGAGGGTCGTGGTGGCATCTGAGTCTGGTCACTTTTTTGGTTTTACCCACGGCTCTTCATGCCCCTCCGCCTCCATCTCCGTGCATTCCACTCCCTTC
This sequence comes from Termitomyces sp. DKA64, assembly GCA_017657295.1. Classification (NCBI taxonomy): domain Eukaryota; kingdom Fungi; phylum Basidiomycota; class Agaricomycetes; order Agaricales; family Lyophyllaceae; genus Termitomyces; species Termitomyces sp. DKA64. The sequence continues at coordinate 10,881 of JAGGAV010007820.1, forward strand.
CCCCCTTCTACAAAAAAGCTATCGCCAAACCCCAAAAGATATTTCTCCATAGATTAGACGCAGAGCCCAACACCGCACTCATCAGAGTTGGAGGAGAAAATTTGGAATTCCTCAAATCTCCTGCCGATGCCCTAGCCTTGATACGAGACGTAGAGCGCAGATTTGGCCCTGTTCAATTCTTTTCATTCAAAAGGGTATGCACTTTCTCCATCCTTCACAGCAATTTCCTGCTGGTCTGATGCCATCCATACCAAGGACTATGATAAAAATACCCGCTATCAAGCTTTTGTACATGTAGCATTCGAAAGCCCGGCGGTGTACCATCGTCTTCCAACTACGCCTGAAGAATTCGCATTTAAACGCCCGTCTGTAGATCCCGGTAAACCAGGTGGTATTGGTCTTGAGGATATAAAACCATTTCTCGAGCCTGAGCAAACCCAAACACCCGAATATGAAGACTTGGCTCCTCGCGAAAGTATGATCCCCTACACAGTGAGGGCCTGTAGTGCGTATATTTCAAGTTGAAACCCATCCATCTACTTACAGAACATGCATAGAGCAAAATTTAATTTTATCGACCATGTATACAAAAACGCCAGACGTGTCATCCCGGACTGCCAAATCTTTCCTTCAATGGGGTGGCTTTTGTTCTCTCAAGCCTATTTCGTCTGAAACTGAATTGCGAATCGAGAGTGTTTTCCAGCGGAGTTCCGTCGACCATTTTCGAATGCGCTGCGCCCTTAGACGATATAGCCGGGAAAACGGTCTTCCGAACCCTTATGAGGTAGCTCCGGCCCAGGAACTTGAAACGGCGCCGCAGGAACAGGAGTCTCTTGAAATTCCTGATCCTTCGGTTATTTTGCAAAATTTCGGGATGCACAAGAACGTTGTGACTAGGCCTCGACTGTCAGATTCATTTACTTCATCACCTTCCTCTCCACCATCTTCAACTGCACCCCCAATGTCTTCCTCTTCGACTCTGCCCGAACCGGATACAATCTCTCCTTCATCTATGCTGGAATCTCCCTCAGCCCAGCCTGAGATCCCTGCTCAGGAGCCTGTCATAACTTCCTCTCCTGCGCCGATCTCTGCTCAGGAGCCTGTCATAACTTCCTCTCCTGCGCCGATCTCTGCTCAGGAGCCTGTCGTAACTTCCTCTCCTGTGCCGATCCCTGCTCAGGAGCCTGTTATAACTTCCTCTCCTGCGCCGATCCCTTCGCCCACTCAAGCTCAACCTTCGACGACATCGTCCGAGTCAGTTGCTCAGGCTGAAGCTATCGCAGCCAAAATGCAGAAGCAAGCCAAAAACTTGAACAAGGCGAAAAAGAAGAAAGAACAGAGGAGAAGACAGAGGGAGATGAATCCCCTTCCGCACTTGTCGGAAAAGGAACCTGTGCAGTTATCCATGAGGGATGTCACCAAAGATTTCATGGAGGCACGGCGGGCGACAGATACAAAACGAAAAGAACAAGAGAAGCCGCAAACGGTAAGGCAGAAAATTAGCAGTTTTTTCTCTGGTTTATTTTAGCACGATAATCGTAGTTAGATAGTAGATTCTAAAATTGACCGGCTGGTGAATTACCCCACCCATTTTACTTGCATTCTTACACATTCGGGGAGAATCCGTTTTTAGAAATTGCGTGTTGTCATTGTTTGGATCCAAAGTTATTGCTGCCCTTGTACGCAAATTTGGTTACTGTACGCAAAAGCCCCTCAAGATTTCAACGGCGTCGGCACTTCTCAAGATTCGAAATGGGCTCTACTAGGTGAGATTCCGTCTCCGAATGTCATGCTGATGGTCTGGTGTGCGGAAGGGAGGTTTTGACGAGGTAGAAGGGATGGATTGCTTGGGACACTTCGGGATGACAGATTCTCGAAACTTCGCATTTGCACCATATGGCCGGCTTTTCCTTTCGTTTCCCTCCGACTCGACCTACAATATACTGAAACTACGTTCGAATGCACAGACTGTACTCCAAAGGCCGTGTTTTGGGCCACAAGCGTGCCAAGCGCAATTCTCGCCCTAACACCTCCCTCATCCAAATCGAGGGAGTTGCTTCCAAGGAGGACGCCCAATTCTACCTCGGCAAGGTGCGATTTGCCTGCCGCAACTCCAGGAGCATCGTTCCTCATGATATTCCTTTTTTTAGCGCGTTGCATTCGTGTACAAGGCGAAGAAAGAGATCCAGGGCTCTAAAGTGCGGGTTATTTGGGGGTGAGTCGTAATATTCGGCCTTTGCTCTACTCATCTTCATTGCTTATCGTATCGAAAGACGTGTCACAAGGCCACACGGCTCCTCTGGCGTCGTAAAATCCAAATTCCGCTCCAACCTCCCTCCCCGTGCATTCGGTGCCAGCGTCAGAGTTGTGCGTACTTGGTGGCTGGTTGATATCATTTGCTCACGATTCTTTAGATGCTTTACCCCTCGACGATTTAAACCGTACTGTACCATGACCGTTCTCTTCACATATCGTATATTGCAATATGCTATGTCCACATGCGCACTCATAAAAATGCTGAATACCTAAACGGAGTGATTCAATATTGTGGGGTTGAGAGTATTATTTCAGCCTATCGAAAGGAATCCACTGCGACTGGTAACAATATTTCAATTTGAAAGTTACAGTTCGTGTTTTAATTGACAGGACGATTCACGATTGTCTATAGTGTTTACCTTTCCGAGTGGTTATATTGTCTGTACTCTTCCCCCTTTTTCTGCGCACTCTTTTTGCAAGAAAATATTTCGAGCGATCTGTAGTCGGGTGACGAGTTCTGGCTGCCTCTAATAGTCGTGCCTACCAAAGCCGAACAAGCGCTAATAGGGGAATTGATCCGGTCACGCGATCTATCTATTTCCGGAGCTAATATTCTTGTGAGCTGTTATGTATTACTTAAACCCTGAACGGTTCCCCCAGTTCTCCACCAATTCCCCACACTGCTTTTCTTAGCGTTGTACCTTTAACTTTCTGTTAACTATGCTTCGCCTTTCTTGTGTAAATGTGACTCGTGCTTTGACATCCGTTTTGCAGCCGTCATGGAATGTACGACGTGCAGCCTCTGGTATGTGCAATGGAGTTGATATTCCCCTACGTCAAGGTGACCGTTCCCACAGGTATGGCAAAGTTCCAATGGGAGGTACAGAAGAGAAATGCTTGTTCATGCAAAATGTCTACTAAATGACGCGTTAGGATCCTTTGGCTCTGGAATCTCTGTTGACTGAGGAAGAAATTGCCATCCGGTGAGTACCTCATCCGGATCTTATCCCGGCTAGTGACTGATTCAGGGAAAACGAAGGGACACGGCCCATCAGTATTGTCAGGTATAGAACGATATTATAGGTTTCCTTGTTGTTGTGTCGAATCCCATTTAATAGGAGAATTTAATGCCTCGTGTCCAAGAGGGATGGAGGACGGAGAGTAAGTTATACTTGCTTCTCAAACACACTACTAACTACCATCATCCTTCTTCGATTAGAGTTCAACCATAATATCCTCCCTGAGATGGGAAAGTTGGGCTTGCTCGGCCCGACAATCAAAGGCTATGGGTGCGCAGGCGCGAGTAATGTTGCCTATGGTTTAATAGCGAGAGAGCTTGAGAGGTTCGGAGCTTTGTATCTGACCTTGCCCTTTCTGACCTGTATTTTCCAGAGTTGACTCAGGGTACCGCTCGACGTCGTCTGTGCAGTCGTCATTAGTCATGCACCCTATTAATGAATTTGGCTCGGATGCTCAGAAGGAGAGATATCTCCCTCGTCTCGGTAAGTGAAGATCAAGGGATTTCCCAATTTCTATCGTTGCTGATGGATTTCAACAGCGAAAGGAGAAATAATTGGGGCTTTTGTTCGCAGTTCCTGCGATCTCCTTTGAATGCAAACGCTGATTGCATTACAGGGTCTGACCGAACCAAATCATGGCTCTGACCCAGCTGGAATGGAGACTACGGCCGAAGAAACTGACGGAGGCTTCATTCTTAATGGTAGCAAAACATGGATTACAAATTCCCCTGTTGCGTGAGCACCGTCAAGGCATACTAATCCTATAGACAAATCTGATGCCGACATAGTGACGTCTTTGTTATCTGGGCACGATGCAAATGGGATGGCAAGGTTCGCGGATTCCTGATGGAAAAGGTTTACATTCTCCCAGGGTTAATTTTTCCATGCTCAAGTTTTGTTTAAGGGTGTCAAAGGGCTCACAGCACCCCAGATCAAGAACAAGCTTGCGCTTCGCGTATCTCTGACAGGAAGTGTCTTCATGGATTCCGTTTGTGTACCCCACGACGCCCTTTTGGAGAAATCTAGAGGCCTCGGCTCAGCGTTCTCTTGCCTCAACTCCGCTCGGTACGCTCTTTCGGTGAAATGGAGGTTCAATTCTCAACATCTACGTCATAGATATGGGATATCCTGGGGAGTTATGGGTGCACTCGAAGATTGCATCCGCAGGACCCGCGAATATGCTCTTGAGCGCCACCAGTTCAAACGTCCATTGGCTTCCTTCCAACTTGTCCAGAAGAAGCTCGTCGATGCCCAGACTGAGGTTGCAATTGGCCTTCATGCAAGCTTGCATGTGGGCAGACTCAAGGACCAGGGCAAATTTTCACCGGAGATGATTAGTCTTATGAAGAAGAATAATTGTGGAAAGGCATTGCAACATTCTCGGATTGTCCTTGACATCCTGGGCGGCAATGCTTGCTCTGATGAGTAAGTCTCGTCATTCGCATTTGAATTGCGATAACATTTTTCAAATGTCAGATACCACGTTGGACGACATGTCGCTAACCTACAGATCGCCAATACATATGAAGGTGAGAATCTTCGTTCTCGGTTGACTTTTCTGTCTCCTTCCAACCTTGTCTTTCACAGGAACCAACGTAAGTAACATTTAATCATTTCACATTTTGGAAACCTATCTTAGCAATCTACAGGATATCCATGCCCTTATTCTTGGAAAGGCAATGACTGGCATTCAGGCGTTTTCATAAGCAAGACCCACATTATGAAGCATACAATGAAGAAGACTCTACAATTACATTCTGATGCAGTGGCTTTGAGTAGTATTACAAAGAGCCAAGTGCGTATGTGCCATACATCAGCGTTACGCAGTGTAGGATCTATCCACTCCAAGCCAAGAAAATACATCGTGTTCGCTCTTAGGAAAGAACTCTCCTGAATCATGGCGACGTGTTTTGCATGTAACTGTTGGCAGGGAACAGTAGGGAACAAGGCAATGACAGTCTACACTGCGGAACTGTCGAACTTCAACCCTCTATGCTGCTACGATCAGAAAACTGTACGATCTTAGAGCCTTGTGTATATTTCTGAGTTTCGGCCCATAAGCGCAAATAAGCGCAAATATTTCTCAAACATTTTGGAACCTGCTACATCTCAGAAAAGGTAAGGTGATGTTATGAGAAGGACTATTACTATCCAACCACCGCCGATCAGCATGCCTGTGGGGCTACAATCATTAAGTCGGGCCGGCGATGTAAATGTTTCTCGCCAACCTCTGTTCTAGCAGTTTAGTGACCGTTAGAGCGTTCTCTAGGGAATACTAGCGAAATTAATCCTGTGCAATAAACCCGGCCCCACCTGCATTACTCAATAGAGCATTTCTGTGTAAACGAATCACAATGCGGACATTACCCACGAGCTACAGGCCTATCATAGAACGCCAATGGCTGATGCTAAAGATTTTCTGACACACGGTACAGCATACCACGTTCGTAAGTCTTTCTACAAGCTTTTTGCGCAAGCCTTTGATCTTTCACCCCCACCACGAAGGTCCGCGTGGGTAATGATAATGTCTACTGCAAATCTGAGCTCTGCCATGACGATTTTGTGTATCTCTTCAACTTCGCTGCGGGATAGGGAAACTGCGAATTCATGTCGAAGGACTAAAGCAGCTTTGATATCAGTGGGCATTCCATCGTTCGTTGGGACACGTTTGCCGTTAGGTGTGTAGATAATTTCGTCTTCTGGCCGCACGCCACATGCTGGCATGCCGTCATCTGCGTAGGCACGTCGTAATAGCGTTCCATATCTTCGACTGTGAGAAGTCCAATGCTGTAAAGATGACGAGCAGTCCTAGAACCAACACCGTGGATGCTTGCAAGAGCCTTGAGTGACAGACATCGAGCCGATGACCGGATAGTCCATCATTAGCCTATGAATTGGCAAAAATGACATACCGCACTCCTCTGTGCGTCCAAAGCGGATGAATTTCTGAATCTAAAGTCATTCACATGGAACACAAGATGTTTGGAAACAGATGAGTACCTTGGAGCGAACTTTGTCCCCAAGGTGAGAGAGATGAACGACTTCGGCGTCGAAGTTTAGGCTAATTGGAGCCCAGCTGGAGCCTTCCGTACAATGTGCTGATTCCGATTTATTTTGCTTGGCTCACCTTTCCATTGATTGAATGTGTTTGCAAGAAGATGTAAATGGTTAGGCCTCCCCGCGATTGCCCGTGCTAGCTCAGAGCGTCAACTTTCCTTCGAGATCTCGATGCATGCGAAGGTCACTTAGCTCAGTTACTAACCTTTGATTCGGGCACACAGCGCACCCGCACGTAGGCACGAGTACCGTGCTGCATAGTGAGATAAAATATGTAGGGTAGTGACCAATTTCATTGTGCTATTGCTCATAAGACCTTCTTGAGTGGATTCAGGCTAACAAATGCATTTGGACAGATTGATGTCGGGACAATTCTTTTCTGCTCCTTCTCGTAGCTCGCCGAGAGCAGCATAAACGGCGCACAGGGTAGGGGGGCGCCATAGTGCGATTGAATCACGAAGCCAGTCGGGTGTCACTATAGTTTCTGTCTCTGATATGAGATTGAACGATTGACGTAGGAAAAGGAGTGACAATTTTCAACACTATATTCCAGTCCAGGTGCGTGCCTCGTTTGCGCATGTGAACATTTGATAAAATAAGATCAGCGTCGGAAGGGGTTTCCGCAGAGCTCGGAGTCCGTCTGAGACTTTGCGACTGTCTATCAGCATGTCGAATTCTGCAATGGTTGTGGCATCTAGTTTGGCTTGGAGGATGTAGACTTAGATTGTATGATCATAACGTGGGACTGTACTGGCCTACCCCGATGGACGGCATAGACGACATTGATTGCAACTCTGAGTTAATCGCAGTGCCGTGAGCCGCAAGATTGTTAACAATTTTAACGTGCTTTGGTAGCGAATAAATAGAAGATTCGACCGGCCATGGAGCTCGGAAGTTTGTTGTCAGGCTGTACTGTGTACTGCTATACTGAAACGTCTGATTGTTTGATATGGTTTTAATTGAAAGGTGCAATTGCCGTCCAGTTAAGTGTGGTGATTCCCTCGTCCCTGCACGTACACATTTTGCAGAGATTCCCTCAGAACTTATATTTCGATAGCGCGGTGTAACTTGCAATAGGGACAATCACTGGCAATCGGAAAGACTCCATAGTGACTCGCTTCCGAACGACTTCGGCTTTCCGGTTCGCAAAAATAATACCGTGAGAACGGTCACCGAATGCCCGGATAGTGACTGCGTGACGATAAGTAGTCAGGAATCCCTGCATGTTATTGCGATATTTCGACAACTACAGCCCCATCGTGTTCCTTCTCGCCGGTATATCCCAATGGTATCTCCGCAGCCCCTTGCTGCAGTATTCACCAATCCCGCCAATTACTCCTTCCCTCACCATCGCCTCGGGGCCCTTCTCCGTGATCCCAACAAAGTTCCTCTAGTCTTGGTCGCTTGTGGTTCCTTCAGTCCTGTCACATACCTTCACTTGCGGATGTTCGAGATGGCCAAAGATTATGTTCGCCAGAACACCAATTACGAAATTATTGGCGGATATCTTAGCCCTGTCAGCGATATGTATAAGAAACCTGGTCTCTTGAATGCTCGTCATCGGTAAGTACGCAAACGGCTTCAGTGGTCTACATGGTCTGGTACCATGATAGTATATCCTCTATCTCTTGTCAGCTGGAAGAACTACGTGTTCAGCGACATGTGGAACATTTACTTTCCACATATTGTATTCTTCATCCACTAGTGCGTTTGCCGCTGTACATCAGTCTTATACTTTCGCAGAGTGAACATGTGCAATCTTGCTGCCGAAGAGTCAGCCGCTTGGTTAATGGTGGATCCGTGGGAGGCGTTTCAGTCTTATCAACGGACCGCCGTTGTCCTCGATCACTTCGACTACGAGATTAATAATGTGCTTGGAGGCGTTCATACGGAGGACGGCGAGCATCGGGACGTTCATGTCATGCTGCTCGCGGGATCGGATCTCATCAGCACGATGAGCGAGCCTGGCGTATGGAGTCTTGCTGATGTAAGTCCCATCCCTGTGATGTGATAAGTTACCTCATATCGCTACATCTCCAGTTAGACCATATCTTAGGTCGTTATGGGACTTTCATAGTGGAACGGGCCGGCTCAGGGATTGAACAAGCCACGGATAGTCTGGCTCGATGGCGAAGTAATATCCACATGATCTCCCAACTCATTCAGAATGATGTCTCAAGTACCAAGGTTTGTTCAGTGCTCGTAGATGATCTGGTTCGTTGAGTATGTTTTGCAGGTTCGGTTGTTCCTAAGGAGAGGGCTTTCAGTGAGATATCTCTTGCCGACTGCTGTCGTAGACTACATAGAGCAACATGGCCTCTATCAAGATGAGGGGCCAACTTCGAACCCGACAACCGCCTTCACCGATCCCGGAAAAGGCAGAGAGCCACCCACAACGAAACACTCCAATTTGCATACCCAAATCTCATAGTCTCCTTCCCCCCTGGTCGCACTCTTTTTTGTAATTGTAAGAGTCAACTGAAAAACGCTCAGTCATCCTGACACTACTACAGATGCTGGTTCATTTATTACCCGTATTGTATATTTTCGCGGTGGTGGTCGCCTATTGATCCGAGATTGTACTTTGTAGAATCATCCCGTGCTCTAACACCAGTGGATTATGCCACATGCATTGTGCATAGCCGAATTGACTATTTGAATGCCCCTTTTACTCTGGATCCTCACTGTGCAATGAATTATGGTAGATATGACTTTTGAGGGACCAGAATGCTCTGCGAAATCCTGATTCTCCAGATATGGCAGCAGGTAGACATCCTGACTATCGATGCGACTTCTGCGAGCTTCCGCACTCCTCATTCTCGTTTATGTTATGTTCACCCAACCACACAGATTTGAATATTATGGCACGTTTAACAGTCACCATCCTCGTCGGAGAATTATCTCGTATCACCAGCGCCGCACTGGTCTTATTTGGGCGCGCCACTGAAACACACCTTTCACCGGAGTGTCGCCATTCCGGTATTGACTGGACATTTGCGTTATCATCCGTCGTTCAGAGGTTCTAGTGGATTGAACCGCATCTACAAATAATGTTCAACTTTTATGGAGACGCTACTACCAGCTTTGCCTCATCGACGCTTGAGGTTTGATGCAATCTCAACGTCGCTACGTGTATTTCGTACGGCTAGATCGTTTCCCGGAGCTAATCAGGACCATAATAGTATGACAAGATAATATTGATGGACATGCGCCGCAGCACTTCAATACAGCGAGGCAAGTCGGGTGACATGAATCCGGTCTGTCATCGCAGAGTGGCGGAGAATCTGCAAAGCGTAGTGCATTCCAAGTCGGCCAATGACCGTTCTGGGTTGTTTACTTGCACCACCACAAGTCGACGTTTTCAGAAGCTGCAAAAGTGAGGCGTGGGCGCATCTAACCAAGACCTTGATCTTGAGTGAGTAGTGCTCCTAGGAAAGCCATAGCTTACGAAGAATGGACCGGTCCTCCCGCATCGAGGAATTGTACATCTAAAATCGACTATGTACCTTCCGAATTCTCCGTGCCTGACGGTACCTTCCCTAAATTCCTTTGGTTTATATAGGTGGGTAGGAATTATCTTCGTCTCCCCAGCAACTATTGCGATGATTGCTTCTTCAAGTTCGCTTCCTTCCAAGGCTCACATCCAAGACGTCTCAAGTCTAGTCGACCTTGCGGATAATGGAGAACACAGAACCTTTGAACGCAAGACCATGTGCGCTTATACTCTGGCTCTAAATCTATATACAAGAATCATGACACGCTGTCTTAGCCGCAGAGTTGACCTTCGATTACTTCCCCTGCTTGGATTTCTCTATGCTCTCGCCTTGATTGACAGAACCAACCTTGGGGTCGCCCGAATTGCTGGAATGGATCGTGATCTTGTAAGTAGTCTTTTTGCAGCGGACTGAGCAGAACATGGATTGACGTTTCTCAGGAATTACACCTTGGATCACGATATAGTATCGTCTCTTCAATCTATTTCATCCCATACATCCTATTGTAGGTCCTGCTTTGTATCTCCTTGCGTCTCTAATTTAAACTTCCACCAGCCAATTGCCAAGTAATCTTGTCCTGCGTAAACTCGGCGAACGCAACACCCTGGCTTTCTGTGTGGTCTCCTGGGGGCTTGTTCAGATGGCGATGGGTTTTGTTCCCAGCTGGGGCCTACTAGCTCTTTGCCGGGTCCTCCTGGGTGTATTCGAGGTACTTTCACCTTGTATTTGGCTCGTGTTTTGCATACAACTGTCGATGACAATTTGAAGGCAGGCTTCTTCCCAGCTATGGTCTTTATAATTACGACTTGGTACGTTACAAGGATGGCTCTGCAATTAAAGTTTACTAACTATCCTGGTGTGAACTCCAGGTATGTGCGGCATGAAGTACAGAAACGGTGTGTATGACAATGAATTGATCCATCTTGTAGCAAGATCTGATGATAATTGGACGGGATGCCACAGGCTCGCCGCGTTCTACGTAGTTAGCATCTTCACAGGGGGGTTCAGCGCTATTTTTGCGTATATTCTCAGTCTTCTGGGCGGTCGGTATGGTATTCCAGGCTGGGCCTGGATATTCGTGAGTCCTCGCTTCCAGGCATCGTGTTCACTTTCATATCTTCTTTTAGATCATTGAAGGTGCCATCACAGTAGCCTTTGGGATAATCGCTTGGTTCTACATCTCTGAATTTCCCGATCAGAATACGTTTCTGGATAATGAGCAAACAAAATTAATCTTAGACCGAATTGAACGCGATCGTGGCGACTCTATTCCTGATGAAATGACAAGAAGAAAATTGTTTGAGTACCTTTTAGATTGGAAGCTATGGGTATATTGTGGGTTTGCCCTTTCGCAATAGTTCTATAGGACAGGTCTAATGAAGCTTGCCATTGGAAGCGCTGATGTATATGTGTGCAACGATGCCCGCGTACGCCATCGGGTAGGCTGTATGCGACTTCATCGGTGTCTTCGCTTAGGCAACGGTACAGATTCTTTGTCACGATCATACTTCGTGGAATGGGCTGGAGCGTTACAGATTCACTCCTATTGGTGCGCCGTTTCCTTTCGTCGTTGGTCACTCCCTGATCTGACAGAAAATTATATCAGAGCGCTCCGCCATTTGTTTTCGCGGTGAGACACTGGGCTCAGGCTGTTAACGTCGCTGTCAGAATACTGACTGCTGCATACATTCCCAGAGCGTCAGCATTCTGTTCTTTGCATGGATCTCAGACAAATTCCGCCTCAGGGCTTTGTTTATCGCGATACAGACCATCATGACTCTCATCGGACTTATCCTCATCGGGTTTTCAACTTCTCCTGCCTGGCGTTACATCGGTTAGTGTCAGCAATTTAGTTGAATATGCGGATATCCATCTGTCTCTTCGTCAAGGGATATTCTTGAGTAACGCTGGATCTGCAGGCTCTATTCCTGGGATATTGGCTTATGTAGGATCATTCAACATTGAACCTTTCTGGTCATACTGATTCATGCCCGATACATTTTGTAGTCCTCCAACAATGTAGTAACTCACACAAAACGAGCAATTTCGTCCGCTATGATCATATCCTTCGGGGGCATCGGAGGTATTTTCGCAACCACCGCTTTTAGACAAGCAGACTCTCCAACGTACTTTCCGGGGATCTATGCCACGATCGCGTGTCAAGTTTTTCTCCTTCTTCTCCTGGCCCTCATGTCTCTGTATTTTTGGAAACACAACAAAAGGGTATCTGAAGAGAGGGAATCAGCTGAATTGGGACAGCCAGAATTTCTCTACACTCTATAGGTAACGATGGAAGCAGATCGATTTAGTGATGATTAGTGACCTTGTACCATACATAATCGTCGTAAACGGATTTACACTCTGAGATCTCGACATCGAGCCCTTGGCACTTGGCAGTCCACGGTGTCATGATACACGTAACCGTTCTGATTGATCGCGAGCACTATCACTTTCTGTAGTAAAGGCTGAATACCCCAAGAAAATCTACGATACGCAAAGCTATTCTTGCGCTGTTCTTTGTCGTTGAATCTCGAGTCCTTCGAAAGTTCTAAATGAGTAGACTAACTCAAGTGATCATGTATTACCATTGCAACCCACCATGTATTGCAGAGCACTGGTTATTACTTGAACTCACCAGCTTCTCAAACCAATCTGAACCTAGTTTGCGTTCTTCTGGATTGTCTTCTCGTCTTAGTTGCCAATTAGTTGCACTGCTTCCGTTTTCCTTAAGCTCAACAGGGGCCCCACATCTCTGCCAGTGCTACTGGATCTCAGAGTGTACATCACGGTCGGCGGATGACGGGTACTTCAGCCCTATGATTGGCCCGAGCCGCACACATCAAGTACGGAGTCTCCTTGATTTGTGACGTACATCACGGTCGACCTACGTCTTCACACGGGAGAATTGGCTCTGGTGCCTTTCGAACTCGGGTCTAAAGTCGATCGAATGAAAGACCGACTTTGTTCATGGAATTCTTACTCCGTTGGATTCAACTGAGACCTCGATGCGGGGTTCACTGGGGGCTCACCATGGATTTCGAATTGCTAACTTCAGGAAGGTACCCGACCAGCCGGTTTTCCTTCTTACGACGTAGGAAGTGAGCCAACCTTTCTGTCAAGCTATCTGTGCTCGAAATCTCCCGTCGCTTGGCTCTTCAGGGCTACAGTATATCTCTTTTCGTTCATTATGGCCGTTTTGACCTTGACACCTGAGGGTCAGTGTAGTATAAAACTTCGCAATCATAAGAAAGCCTTTGATGACTGCCTCCATCCTTCCCTGGAACGTACGCTGCACCATGGAGTCACAACCAGAAACTTTGTCGTACTCGGACTCTGTGACAAAAGAAGTCTCCAACATTTCCTCAGCAGAGTCCATCAAACTCGAGATGGGTAACCATACCGAGGTTACTGACGCATCTCTTGAAAGAAAAACTATGTATGCCCGTTCATCCTGTGAAACCCTCCTGTTTCGTTCATACGGATCGTTCAGGAGATTTGTTGACTGGCGCATCCTGCCATTGTTAGCCCTCTTGTATTCGTTTGCGCTCATCGATAGAATCAACCTTGGTGCAGCTTATACTGCGGGTCTGGGCGCGGATCTGGTCCGTGATCACCTACGTTTCCGAACTCGCGTATAGTCTGACTAAAGAAACAGGGATTAAATAAAGGAGCGCGTTATAGCATCGCAACGTGTCTTTACTTTGTGCCTTACATACTACTGTCTGTCCTCACTGATTTTGTTGATAGATGTAGGATTGACTTTCACTCTACTTACAGGCAACTTCCGGGAAATTTAGTCCTGAGAAAGTTTGGGGTACGCAATTGGCTCACTTTCAGTATAGTGGCATGGGGTGCAGTGCAGCTAGCCATGGGTTTTGTTCCTACCTGGGGATACTTGACCGCAACACGTATTCTACTCGGTGCCTTGGAGGTAAGGAACTTGAAGTAGCTTGATACCCCTTCATGAGCTCTATCACAAGGCATCATTTTTTCCGGCAATGGTATTTATCATCTCCACATGGCAAGTAGTCGTCCCTCATGTAATGACGTGTACTTACTTGAATTTCCAAGGTACAAGCGCCATGAAGTGCAAAAACGGTATACATACCCTATTGGATGACTAGTTGCCTCTTAAAACGGCGACAGGCTGGCTATCTTTTACCTAATATCTATCACGATGGGTGGAATAGGGCCGATCCTTGCATATATCTTCAGTCTCCTCGATGGTAGACAAAACATCCGCGGTTGGGCCTGGATTTTCGTACGTTCCAAGGTCATCGATATTAAGTTGATTCGGCAACCTCAGAGTTTGAGCAGATTATGGAAGGCACCATAACGCTATTTCTTGGAATTCTATCTTGGTTTTTCATTCCAGATTTTCCGGACAAGAACAAATTTTTGACTTCTGAACAAACTGCGTTGGTCCTGAGACGCATAGACGAAGATCGAGGTGATTCTGTGCCAGATAAGATTACCAGTGGCAAAGTTCTCAAGCATCTTAGTGATTGGACACTTTGGTCGTATGGTAAGCTGGCGTAGAGTTCACGATTTCGATGTAATGATGAATGACATGCTCTGCAGGACTCATGTTCCTGTGCTCTACGATGCCCGCGTGTTTGTGACTCGTAGCCCTTCGTCTCGTTGCTTCTGAATCGATTCTACATAGACGCGCAGGCGTATTTCCTGACACTCATTCTACGAGGGCTGGGATGGTCTAAAACAGCTTCAATGCTTCTTGTGAGTGCATCTGCATTAAGTGCCAAGGTAATCGCTGACCACGTAAGGTTAGAGTGCTCCCCCTTACTTTCCAGCTGTACGTTTATTTGTCGGTTTTGCTAGCGAATATTACCTTATTCCTCTCCCAGATCGCGACTTCGATATTCTTTTCTTGGCTCTCCGATAAGACTAAACATCGAGGCGGTTTTATAGTCATTCAAGCCCTGATTTGTATTGTCGGTCTTTGCCTTACCGCATTTTCATACAATGGTTATGTTAGGTACTTTGGTATGTGTAAACCCAACTAGATGCACATCCGATGATTCATCTCATGTCGTCTAGGGGTTTTTCTTCTCAATGCCGGAAATTCGGGAACTGTACCAGGCATCTTAGCCTATGTGAGTCTTCTTACCCCTGCATCTTACCATCGTGTTTCATTGTACATGCTAGGCTTCCAACAACGTAGTGTCACAGAGTAAAAGGTTCACTTGCCCTTTGGTTTGACAATGCTTTAAACTGATTTATTATCTTTTCCAGATCAGTACAGAGTGCACTGACAGTATCAATGGGCGGTGTAGGCGGTATCGTTGCCAGTACTGTCTACCGTGTAGAAGACGCGCCTCGCTATCTTCCTGGTCTCGGTGTTACCATTGGTACTCAGGGCCTCCTCATTCTCCTCGTCGGAATCACCCATATTCATTTTCGACGCCTCAACCGCGTTGCTCGAGAAGGCAGGATCAAGGAACCGCTTGAGGGCCAGCCTGGATTTTTCTATACTTTGTAACAATCTGGCCGACAATGTATTTATCAACTCTTGAGTCTCACAACTAATGATCGGTACATAAAAGTTAGTGTGAGGCCTCGAAAATCCTCTGCAATAAACAACAGCTTGGCCAAGGTTTCTCCGTCCCTTTCAATACTCATTGTGGTCTCAGTGTATGTGTGCCGAATAAGCTAATAGATAGTCTTCGCTACCTCGACAGCGAGTGTACATACATGGCCATGGCCACGGCCGGTCAAAGCCGATTGGGAAACGGAACGTCTTGTTAAGTCGTCGATTTTACATGACATATTATATTGATCAAATCTACATTTTGCCTTGAGGAGCATAGTACTATCAATCCGTTGAACGTTCACATACTAGAAAGGTAACACTGATATTCCTGAGATGGCGGTGCTAGATAGCAGAGTATGCACTTTCAAAGTGTACCTACGCCATATTTGGTTCTTCGGATGGATGCTAAGTCCGCCACTGACACCACCTACTTACAATTGGCACGAGAACAGATAGCAGCAGCCGATTCGGAAACGAAAGCAATATATCCTCAGGACCTCAGGAGTCGTCGGAGGATCAAGTAGCGGTATCGGGATGACATAAGGGTTCTGAACTAGTACTGGTTCAAGATACACGCGGCATGCAAAAATCCCCTTCGTGTATCCTCAGGCTTTCGTCGAGACACATGCCTGCAAGGTATCTACTAAACGAAGAAAGGTATTTACCTAACAAGTGGCGATTTTACTATAGTTTAGGGAGGCCACCCCGGAATCCGTGCGACCATGCAAAGACCATGCATGAGAGAAGAAATTCCTATAAATGGACTCTGGCGGAGATGTATCTCGTCTATAAAGAGAGTGATTGTGGCTATATGTGAATATAAAAATTCTTGAACGCGTGCATAAAGTTGCCAACAGCGAGCGAGGCACGGGCGCGGTGGCCGCAACCTGCCAGAGTCCAGTGTATCCAATTGAGATACATATCTCCACCGGATAAAGAATAGGACCAAACATCTATATCGAACATGGTTTATCACGGAGTACCCACTTTGTATCCATATCCGCTCGCCTATCATTTAAAAATCCTCTGTTTGCGACGTGAGTGGACGACATGTCAACATCCCCTCAACGGTATTCCCACGCATGCATCGCATCGTTCAGGTTTTACAGATGAGATACGGGCGCGGCGTTGACATCATGGAGGAAATACACAAGGAGCCATCAAAAAGTTTCGAAGTGAATGACAAAGGTAGTTTATTAGATAGCGCAGCCCTAGTTCTAGCGGGCGTCGCTCATTTGGAGAGGAATGATGAGTTTCCATCACGATCGTTGTGGTTGATGAGCTATGTTATCCACTATCCAGACGATCACACAGCAATCAATTCTCTCGACTACCCGATGACCCCCACTGGAGGTACTTGGTTGAAAGTTGAAATATGGATTTTTGACAGATTTACTAGTAGAAAGGTGGTAAAGTAATTATGCGCATGACAAAATACCATCAAAGGTATTGTTAGGAGTACTCATCACCATTTACGAGAGCACGCTATGGCACCGGCGGCATAACGAGGGGTGATGGAGACGAGATCTGAGTGATGTATCTATATCTCTTCGCGAAAGATGCGACATAATTGTGCCCACAGAAAGAACGGTGATGTATATCAAGGAGATGATTCAACAACGAATTTGAAGGACATCACGTTACACTACTCGAGATGTACAGTTGTGGGCATCTATTTTTGAGGAAGCTTAGATACGGCTTCGCACAACAACCGGTGCCCCGATAACGAGAGTTGTACGATATGATCATCAGAGGGCTTCTCTACTAGATGAAGTCTGGCTAAAGGGGCTTTCGGGCTCTGAGGTGCCGCGTAACAATCAAGTGCACGGAGATGGCTGCAGCACTTGCTCTCGATGTTGCCTTAAGAGTGCAAGTTGGGTGTCTGGGCTGTATCTATATGTCTATCACTCATGTAGAGGACGATACCCGCCGCTGATAAGCATGATAACGAATGGAGCCTTTGGATTGCAACTCAGACAGCCATTACATTGTTTTGAATTCGAGTGTATACACAGCCAAGAGCGGTGGAGGTGCGAATGACCGATCCGATCATGGCCAAGTTTCATTTCTAATGGGAAAGCGGATGTAAATCAATGGGTACAGCGCTATGGGAATGAGAGACATCCGTTTGTGAGCACAGATTGTGCGGCAAAAGGTCGGTGCCAATGGATGTCGAGGTCTAGCAGTCGGCACAGCACAAGTCTCCAAGGTTGCTGAGGAGCCTCGTGAGATTTTTGGGACACGAGTCCAAGTCATAAGTCACGGAGGCAAAACGAAGAAACAAAGTATTGAAAAAGATCGAACGCGTGATCTGGGGTAAGCAAAAATGGTTCCGACGTCGATCGAGGAGGAGAATTAGTGTGGTCGAGAACGGCGTCGAGGACGTCGGACAGTCTTCGGTGTAGAGGCCTGTGAGGGTGGCCACAAATAGATCAAACTCGGCAGACGAACGGGTTTAAGCTTTGTATAAATCCGGACAGGCCTGTACATAAAAAAGTTGATCATTCAACCTGACTTTTTTCCTCTCAATGAGCCGATCGCCAGCTCTGCCCATGTCGCACATAATCGCACACGACGCCCCTCTGCTCTCGCCCACTGCAGACGCTGGGTCCTGGGACCTCTACCCTTCCCCCGACGCCTTTCCCAGCTACTACCCCTCCTCGCCCTCCTCCTCGTCCTCCGACCCTCCCACGCCGGCTTCCAGGGTCCTCAGGATGCGCATGAGCCCCGACACCCAGCCAGACGGCGACCACCAGCAGCTCTGTCTCCCCACTCACCAGGTCTTCCCAGAGCAGGTCGCACCTGCCCACAAGCAGAGCGAGCGTCTCTCCATCTCCATCAACCCGGCAGCAGTCGCTGCCTCAGTTGCCGCAAAGCGCACAGCTACCACCCCTACCACCCTCCACAAGAAGCCGCGTGCTGCTAATGACCGAGTCAACAGCAAGGACTTTATTCCACCGGATGTCTCCGGTCTGAGCAAACGCGAGGCTCGTCTGGTCAAGAACCGTGCTGCAGCCTTTCTCAGCAGGCAGCGGAAACGTGAAGAATTCGAGCTCATGGAAGTGTACGTCATCCTGCCAACCCCCCTTCCTTTGTCCCACTCTAACCGCTCCTTCCATTACACAGTCGCGTCGCTGAACTAGAACAAGAGAACGCACGCCTATTAGCCCTTACCCAAAATGGGTCTGCTCCATCACAAACTAGTACAACCTCTCGCGAACAAGAGCTTCTTTCTCAGATAGAGGACCTCACAGCACAGCTTGCCTCTGCCAAAGAAAACGAGCGTCGTCTCACTGCGGAGCTTGCCAAGTCCAACCAAAACGTGTCCTCAGCATCCAGAGTCGAGGAAACTGCGGATTCGCAGCTACCCCTGTCTACCCGTTCCTCGGCTTCCAAATCTGGCGCAAGCCTCGGTCTTATGGTAGACATATTTCCCCATTATTTCTGTCCACCCACGTTTAGTAACCATCGGTTGATTAGGTTCTTCTTTGTGCTCTGCCAACCTTGCTTTCTATGCCTATGAAATCTGCGTTCCCTAGAAACTTTGCTCTTCCTCCTCTTCCTCCAGCCCCCGCCGCCTTTGAGTTCAATTCAATTGTTTCAAGTGAACACGAATGGGCACGTGCTGAATACACTATGATGGACCTCGACGACCTTGACATGAGCACCGTGCTATCCTCGTCAGCGCCGACATCTCAGAAACTTGAATTCTCCGCCTCAGGTGTGTCCGCAGACGCGGACAACGCACTGGCTGGATTAGATATTTCTTTTGACACTGTGTCTGTGGATAATGGTAAAATTCGCGTCAGGATACATCCGCCGTCCGCCGTTTCCTCTCGTGCCGCATCACCCGGGTTCTCCGACTCCAAGTCCGATATCTCATCATCGAACACTGAGTCCGAACCCACCATCGAAGCCGCGTTCCTTCCCTCATCTTCGTCATCGCCAAGCCTATCATCGTTATCTTCGGCTTCGCCGTCGTCGTACCTTGCTCCACCGTCACCCGGTGGAGACCCATTTTTTGGTGTTGGTGCCGCTAATGACTACTCGATACCTTATCCGAGTGATATGTCGGACATGTTCGGGTCGGTGGATGATTCATTGTCAGGCGTGAGCGATCTCGGACAGGATGTAGGGTTCGGGTCCGAATACTCTTCTACTGATAATGCCAAACGTCGTGTGCGTATCGCACTCAAGAGTATGCCCGCGGCAGGAGGCGAAGGTGGAGAGTGGGAAGTTCAAATCTGTTAAGCGTGCTTGGGAACCTGGATGCCTTCCCTTGTACATCAGCCTTTCCCCCCTTTCCATTTTTCCGGTATGTCCGTCTCTTATGGTTTGTGTTGTCTTGGCTAGCCAGTACTGTTAAATTTACGACTACATATAAAAGCCCCCCTTTCCACCTAACCCGCCTTCCCTTAATTCTTCCATCCATTCCGACCCTATACTGTATTATCACAACGTACCGAGCTACGCTATACCTACTTTAAAAGTAGCCTATTTCTCTTCTGACTCCTTCGCCGGAGAGGCTTATACCCCTTGCACCTCGAATCTCTGGACACTCATCCTCTCTCAGCGTTGGTTTCTGTATTCATTTCACTATATATGCTGTCGAAACTGTCGTATATTACCGCCTAGTGTTCGCTTTGACTTTTTCTCCCTTCAAGTTACGGGCGGCTGTAATTTTATCTATCTATCAATGAAACAAAGATCTGTCTTTTCCGTTCATGCTGTGATGAATCCCACGTGTTTCATATACATCTTTCATGTTCTTTGCTACTTGCTTGCATGTCTGCAGGGTGTGGTGTGCTTCGCATACAATCCTGCCTGGCTTTCAATATAAGACAACATCATAAAGTCACCTTGACACGGGTGTTCATCCTGTCAAATAACGCTTCCCGCACAAGCTCTAGTCGATTTCAAGTCGGGACGCGTTAAAAGGACGATCATCGGTTTGACATTGATCATGACAAATGTGTCATTTTTTTTTTCATTGCAAGGACAAATATCAAGTGACTACATATGTCATTTGCCCCTGATCATCGGGAGCAATGGGTGTGTGTGGGCTGTGTCCGATTCTTGTTGAGTTTTTGCCGCCACGGAGTCATACGGTAATCTTTTATTTTTAGATATCGACCCGCTATCGCGGTTGTTGCGGCGTCGCAAGTTTGAGCTAGAGCGACAATAAGAACAAAAGAAGTTTAGCCGGAGGGCTTGAACGTGCGCAATGAAAGACGAGAGAAGGTTCCAATGTGAGCATTTTATGCTGAGATCTCGCTGGTTCCTTGATACGATTTGCGTGGGTCATCGATTCCGTTAAAACGCTGGAAGAAGGCAGCAAGCTTCAAGCTTCAGGACACAGGCCTCAGGTATCAGGATATGGCATCGCGCTGACATGCGAGTCTATCGGCTGCAGCCAACCAGACGGGGCACGTTGGATGTAGACTTGAACGCTCGAAGCGGAAAATGCCGTGTGCTTTGTTCCGGCCAACGACTCCGGCCCCGCTTGTGGCTCAACAAACCTTCTGCCGAGTCGCTTGGACCAGTCGGTGTATAGGCGAATACTAGGGAATCCCCATAAGTATCTTTCGTGTGGTCGCGCCCCATCAAGGGCTTACCAAGGTTGTCTTCGATCACGAGGTGATCAGTCCTTCAAGGGCTCAACACATATCGGCCCCATCATACCTTCGAGGATGTTCCATTTGGTCCGGAAGCACAAAACACATTCAAAAGTCCGGAGTTAAAGTTATCGTATTATAAGCCTACTACGCATTGCTTATACTAAAGCTCTCCGTGATGACTTCTTCAAATGGTCTTGTGTGCTTCACTAATTGTTTGATACCTCTTGAGGACGGCAGTCTCATAGAACAAGACGTGTGGTTCGACGAGAAGCGCGGGGTGATACTTGATGCACAGGTATGTAAGATAAAGGATGTCATTGGCTTCTCATGGGACTGAAGTGCTCCCGGAGAAAACCTTCTTTGCTCGGCGCGAACGGCCTACCCGAATTATTGACTTGCATGGCAATATTCTAAGGCAAGTGGGAGTTTTTTTTCTTCGTTCTCTTATCTGCACCGAATAGTTTCTGTTCAATTACCTCTTCTTCAACTCTGTGCTGATTTTTCCGCTTCGATAGTCCGGGCTTCATTGACATCCAGCTCAATGGTGCCTACAATTTCGATTTCTCTGTATACGAAAATGAGGAATCATATCGCGAGGGCATGAAGCTTGTAGCAGAACGTATAATCGAAACGGGCGTGACTTCGTGAGTGCTTTCTTGCACTCTCTTCCTTGTTGATGCGATACTATGTACTTGCTTTGTCAGGCTTTTACCGACGTTGATCGTGGGTTTCGATTGATACAACTTGTCTCGATGTTATCTTATCTATAATGACAGACTCAGGACAAGAACGTTTATCCAAAGATTCTAAGCCTTCTACAGCCGTTCTCAACCCCGAAGTCAGCAGCTCTTCTTGGCTGGCATGCTGAAGGACCGTTCATCAATCATGACAAACGAGGCGCGCACGCGCCTCCCTTCCTTCTGACTGCCCCTGAAGGTACAAAATCATTTGAGGACATTTATGGTGAACGAAATCTGGCTGAGAATGAAGATTGGTTGATGGCTAGCGGTGGCCAGAATGCTGGTGTTAGGATGATAACCGCGGCGCCAGAAATTGAAGGTGTCATGAACGCGATCGGAGAACTGACCAAGAGAGGCATTGTCTTTTCCATTGGGCACAGGTGATTCTATTTCGCCTGTACGATGTTTCCTTTCTCTCATTCCCGTGGTTATCTCCAGTGTAGCATCGTCGGAGACTGCTACTACCGCCGTTCGCTATGGTGCAGGTATTATCACTCACCTCTTCAACGCTATGCCCCAGCTCCACCACAGAGATCCTTCAATCATCGGTCTTCTAGGTGCTTCACCACATCTTTCCTCTCCACTTTCCCCTCTACCGCCTATCCCCCCTCGGAAATCACCCAAAGGCACCCCTGGCGCTGGGTCTCCTAACATCTACAGTGGTGACGTTCTCCACTCCTCTGAAGCTTTCGACAGCACGATCACGCCGCCTCTTTCACCATTCAGTCTCGGATCTCCAATGTCCGCGACGCAGTCACTCAGTGGGGTTATCACGCCGCTCAAGGTGGGAAGAAGTGAGCTGCATCTTGACAAGGGCCAGATTGCAGATATGGCTTTTGTACGGCCATTTTACGGGCTGATCGTCGATGGAGTACATTCACATCCTAACTCTGTCAGAGTAAGATCTGTTCTTATCTGCTCTTGATTCAAGTTTTCTGACCATGTGTAACTGCTAGCTTGCATATTCCGCGCACCCTGACGGGTGCATTCTCATCACAGACGGTAAACAGTTACCGTATGTATTGTCTTTTGATTCTTGCTCACGTGTAGATTGCAGCACAAAAGATCCTGGATCCCAATCTTCAAGACGGTGTTTATGAATGGCGCGATGGGCAACGTTTTGTCAAGGCAGGATACAAACTCTACCTCGAAGGCACGAATACACTCGCAGGCAGGTCAGTCTGATGATTCTCCCTGACGCTCGCCTGTTTGCGACGACAGTGATCTCAACATTCAAAAATACCTAGTGTCGTAACGCTCGATGCGTGTGTCCGTAACTTCTCACGATACACTGGGTGTTCTCTTGGTGAAGCTATCAAATGCGCAACTTATAATCCTGCAAAGTTCGGATCCCTTCTCTGATTCCTGAGACAATTTGTTGATTGATCTACTGCACACTAGGTGTCTGGGACTTGAAAACAGGAAAGGGACTCTTCGTCCAGGCGCTGATGCCGATTTTGTCGTACTCGATCGACGAGGGACTGTGCTCAGTACTTGGGTGAAGGGAAAAGAAGCATGGGTCAAAGGTGCATGAACATTACGCGATACTATCGGATGATAGTATATTTAAAGCCTTATCTGTTGACAACTAAGTCTTCCACGTATAGATGTAACTTGATGGCAGCAAATATAGTGAGATACTTACCCTGGGTGGCCTGATTGTACTTTTAGCTCTTCAAGAAACATCAATAGATTCCGTGAAGGACGAACTTCGTATATTCCGTTCCGTTCCGTTCCGTCCTATGTCTCTGCATTTACCTCGGGACGATACCGGCCTCGTTTAATGAATCCTATCTATTACATGTCGTCGTGATGGCATCTACTACCGGTTGTATCTTCCTGATTGAGACTAATTCAAAATGAGCGATTCACTCACTGCCCTGTACCTTCACCTGATACTTGTCTCTACCATAAACAATGGCGACCATAACAATAACAGAAAATCGACAAGGGCGACCTCGGTTTCGATCATTAAGCCTCAAGGTCTCCAACTCGCCGTTCTACGTCTTACCGACCGAGATTTTTCTCTTGATACTCGAATACGCGATTTTACAGTGCAAACCAAGTGATTTAGCGTTGGTCTCCAGAGTGTTCCGCCGCGTGCTCGAAACCATTCTTTATCGCACCGTCGTGCTCGACTCTGCAGAAACTCTCCAGCTTTTCCACCGGACAACCCAGTTAAAAGGGCCCATGTTTTTCGCCGATCACGTCCTAAGG
Source organism: Termitomyces sp. DKA64 (assembly GCA_017657295.1). NCBI lineage: Eukaryota > Fungi > Basidiomycota > Agaricomycetes > Agaricales > Lyophyllaceae > Termitomyces > Termitomyces sp. DKA64. The sequence goes on from JAGGAV010007820.1 coordinate 34,833, forward strand.
ATCGTGGTGACCGACCACGACATTGCCTCCCACCGTTTTTTGAGCGACATCATAGCGGCCTGTCCCGGCCTACGATCCCTTGTCATTCCATCCTACGAGTGGCCCCAGAAATTCTTGACCGAGAATCCTGCTTCTGATAAGATCCTTGAGTCGATTACGCTGCAATTTTTTGGCCCCATTACCAGTCGACGTTCGACGCGTTCGCCTGCGGTGGAATTTTCAAATCTGACCCACCTCCGCATCTGCGAGCCGACAGATGTCTGGTGTCCACCAAGTGCTATGGTGGAAGCGTTAGGCCCCCTTCCGCACCTTTCGCATCTTCATTTTGCGCGCCGGGCCAATGCAAATCAGGCAAACGACGAGAAATTCGCGCTGAGCATCTCAAGTCTGCTTACTACCCGTCCAACTTTGAACGTGCTTGTCGTCAGCATTTTCCCTGAGACGTTGTCCACTTCGGGCGATGCAGGTGTTCAAGATTCGGAGATATGGCATCGAATGTGTGAGCTTCGCTGCTCAGACCAGAGGTTGATCCTTGCACCCGGCCGCTACGAAGAATGGAAAGATGAATGGAGTGAGATTTGTGCTGTTCGCAGTGGCTGGCGCCCTATAGATTATTATTGATTATATGCAATATCCATCTCAAATGATCCATAAACCTTTGATGTAGTTTTTTGGACCTCGAGTACGCGAGATAGATTCTAGACGTATAAAATTTACCTATGTACATAGATGAAAAACCATAAATACTTATCAAGTGTTTATGTGGCTGTGTTTCGCTTGAGGGGACTGCCAGCAGCCACTCACCCTGTGAGACTCGATAATTCTGAGTGGGCTCTCCACATGAACATGGAACCGGTTCCTACAATAAAACTGGGTTAGTTCTTCAATATTAACATACTGATTGTATCCCTATTGACGCCAGTTTTCCAGCTAGCGTCAAAAATGTCCCCCCTGTCAATAGATTACCTCTAGAAATTCTTTCGACAATTTTTCTGGACATGCAACCAGGAAAACGTTTGAGATACCGAATACCTTTTGAGGTAGTGATGTCTCATGTTTGTCGTCGTTGGAGGGATATTGCCTTCGCCTCACCTCTGCTTTGGAGAAATGTTGACGTATACTCCTACCGATCTTTAGACGCCGTCTCTAGTTATCTGAAGCGATCTCAAGGCTGTCTTGTAAATGTCCGAATTGATATCTGGCAGTCGGATCGAAATTTGGACCTTCATGACGGTGCAACCTCGATCCTACCGCTAATTGATATACTTAACGAACATGCAACCCGGTGGAAGACTCTGCTTGTGTTCGCATACCACAGGGCCACTACAAATGTGATCCTTTTGCGCATGAAAGGCCTGGCTGCGCCTCTGCTCGAGCGTGTGCACATCATGGACAATTACATAGAGGTTGATCGACATGGCTTGATGTCAGATCGAACTTTCCCGACGAACCCACAGTTTCTCGTTGGCGGGGTGCCCAGGCTTGTTGTGGTCTACACCAACAATCTGAGACAATCTCCTCCACTCGCAAACGTGACGACCCTTCACCTTCGCATATCCAATTCTTTTTCGTCGTTTGATGTCCATACCCATGTCCTTTCAGACCTCGCTGCGACCTGCCCTTCTCTGACAACCCTTTCGATCCATGGAACTTTCCTTGGGCACTGGGTAGTCAAAAAGGTGACTATGCCGAATCTCAGGTCCCTTTGGCTCGACAACAGAGACACCCTCGCCGCCAAATTCTTGACAACGGTCGGTTTACCGAATCTAAATTCTCTCTGGCTTCAATGCCCGCACTATCAAGTCATTGACATTATTTACAAATGCCACCCACGACCTTCTTTTCCATCTCTCAAATATTTGACCCTCCAAACTTTTGATTATTATGTAACTACAAGGTTTTCACAGGTGTTCCCGACCATTGAGGGGCTTCGTCTAGCCTATTGCAACTCCTTCCACATCACTTTTCTGAAGCAGACACTCGTCGAGGACGACATGACCCGCTGGCGAAAGCTTCGGATCTTAGCTTTTCAAACTACACGAGAGACCTATGCGGTCAAATTTTCAAGGGTGATCGATGAATTACTCGTGGAACGCGTTGTCGGTGGCAGGCCCATTCTCAGAGTTTTAATGGATTTGGATCTACTCGGCGCTCTTACGAGCGCCAATTCTGTGCGGACACATACTTCGTTAGAAGAGCTGTGCGTGGACAATTATGATGATCCCTTGTGGATACTTACACATGAAGACGAGGAAAAATGGTTATGACTTTCTCGTTCTACCGTAGATTTTTTCTTGAAACGATTAGATCAACTACTCAGACAACATTCTCCGGATATTGGTAGAGGTGTCGTACCGCTATAATATAAAATCTTTTCATTGTTTTTTTTTTCTCAATAAGGTTTTCGAAGAACGAAAGCGGTAAAGATACATAGCACACTATTGATACAAGAATTATGCTCAAACTACGGAGATAAAACAATAAAGGAGGTCAAAGCCAATGTCAACGGAAAGTAGAATATTGAAGCGTAAATGTTCAATGTTTTGATACCAGCACAAGGTCGCCGTTACGACATCTAGGATGACGCACAGCCGATGTAACCATGAGCGAGTAGCTCAGAGGCCGAGAAATGCAGGGTGTGGTGAAAGAAAGCGCCCAAGTGACGTTCTTTCAAGAAAAGTGCGAGTCGTTCACATGCAGACCTTGACGACGGGTCAATATTCGTCACTTAATTGCAGACAGTCATTATTTTCTTACCATTTTATAAGCAATTATATCGACAGATAGGTTGGGGTGAAGGGTCGGCATTCGGCGCAGGTATAGGCTCCCGTGCGATGGGGAGTGTTCCCTCTGGCTCTCTATTGGCCAGATCCGGCTAGAGATCAGAGGTAAGTTGACGATCATAAATGAGGCTGCGAGATACTCACAAGTAGATTCCTCGCTCCAACTTCTGTCGAAGGAAAGATTGGTGATGATGAAACCATTGCTACTGTGAGGTGCACGGCACGAAGCATAAAGAGCATGTCCAGAGATAGAAAACGGGGCTATTTACCGTAAGCGAGGAACACAACAGCAATAACTCTGAGCTGCATTGTATTGCGTGTGTATGACCCAGGGTGTCAGTCAGGTAGGGGACAACAATGAAACCTGTAGGTTCCATTGTTGAGACGGTGACTTAAGTATACGCAGGCAGTAGACGACAAGGCGAAGCCCATAAAGGGATAGCAAGAAAGTAACGTCCAAAAATGGCATTCGGGGCGTTCCCAGTCCACAAGGATAGTGTGCTTCTATTTTCCTTGGGTGTACATGAAATGGGTCTAGCAACATGCATAGACTTTAGTAACCGCAGGAGGAAGGTGTTGTCAGGTTTCTCCAAGGAAGTTCTCGATGCCGTTGGAAGTAAAGGACAAACGGATATCCTAATCGGGATATACCGCCAACTTTGTATCCTTATTCCACATTTGGTGAATTCTCTATGATTTCCTCATCATATACGGTGACTGCGGTGTCTGCTGACACGCATCCATCATTTTGGAAGTAATTTTCCCGTGCCTGGCGCTAGTTGTCTTGATCTACATTATGGAGCTGCCATGCGCCACCAAACCTGAAGCATGGCAATCATGAAGGTAATTCTCATCACTAATGGATTCTTTTATTCTTCGTTGACCAAACACTTTCACCGTTTTTATGAAATCTCCTGATGGGATAGTCGCAAATATGGCACCGCCTATAAACCATTTCAGATCACCACATTTGTTGAGCGTCCACCAGGACTTCGGACACAAACACACATGCAGGTTTGGAACTGGAAGTAACACTCTACATCCGCAGAATATACTACAATAAGTAAGTGCCATGGTAGCATTCCTACACTAGAATAAGCATCAAGATACCCCGAGAAAGGGGTATGATCGGGAGTATCATCGTACCGCAGGGTAAACCATGAAGGCGAGTCCGTGAGAGGAAATGAGCTCGGGTCAACATCACATAGATGCAACATCCAGTATCACAAAGAAATGGCCAGAGCGAGGAATGTCAAAGCAAGAGCCATAGCGCCTCGGGCACCAATACGCGTCGCGTCGTTGGTGGTAGTTGGTTTAGATCCAGTCGAGGTTGCCGTTGTGATAGTAGAGGCAGATGCAAAAGCGGAACTGGAAGTGTGGGTCGTGCCATTTAACCTTTCTGCGTTACGCTATTAGAACAAGTTTGGTGTCAGTCAGTCAGGTAGTCAGTATCACAAAAAAGGGGCGCGCGCTACACAAACCTGGAAGCCATCGATAGTTTCTGTACTGGACCTGTTCAAATTGATAGCACCGACGCCGCCTTGAGAACAAGTGTTGTGATCGTAGAACCAGACGGTTTCGTTGGCATTGTCGATAGTGACAGGGAGAGTCGTGATAGCCTGTTCTTTACCGGCATCCCTAAAACTCGAGTCGAAGCCGTTGACAGCGACGTCGGTGTTGTGAATTGGCACACAGGGAGCCGCAAAGGTCGACTGAGTGGCTGTATGGTTGCCATTGGTAACTGTTGAGCCGACAGGGGAGTTGAACACGGTGGATAAAGAAAATGCTCGAAATCGTACAATTGAAGAGCACAGTGTCACCCTTGTCTGCGACTACTACGTTAGGTTGGAAAACGGTCGTGGCGTCGTTGGTTGTATTTCCACCAACGGTGATCACGATTGTCTTAGCAGACGCGGCAACGACCACGGAAGCGAACTACAAAGTCTGCTTTGGTGTCCATCAGAACTGCAGAGTCTGACAAAACGTACCGTGAAGAGACCCAGAATGAAGCTATGCATGTTTGTGGAATGCGGGTGGGGTCAGGAAGAAACAGGACTAGTCTCAGAACGTGCTATTAAAGTAGGTAAAGGTCAATTAAGTGACGTAAACGAAGCAGCGAGGATACTTGCAAAATTTTCAGATTTCCATTGATGGACATCGCAATGAAACCGGATCGAGTAAGTATCCACTGAAATTGGATACACACCCCTTTCAGTTTAGCAGGGTCAGTGGTGGGAACTGACAGGCACCTTGGAGACGCCATGTCGCGTATCAAGCCATTGCGGAAGGAAAATGGGTCAAAGTTGGGACAGGAAATGAGTTAGTGCATGAAGACGAGATTGCTGAGTATGTATTACAACAATGGCCCTAAGTTTGAAAATTGACAACCGTGTGTTCACCATGCCCCGATCAATATTGATCGCCTTGGGTTGCAAAAATCGACAGAGGTCATTAGCATCATCACCCCACCGACCACTTTCTTTTGCAAGTGAAATGCCTGAGAAGAAGAATCCACTCACGATTCGTCTTACCGAATCAGCTGTTTTCTTGAGGTCAGATGGCTCGGGAAGACGGCATCACGGCCCAGAATCACGGCCCTCAATGCTGCGAGGCTTGCTGGTCTTGGAACTTGCCAAGCCGACCCGAATAACGAGCATCGAATTAGAGTTGCTAGCGAAGAGTTCCATAGCTTGGCCAGAAGGTGTGTCTCTAAACGCCATATGCGCGCCGCAGGATGCAAATCGCGATCTTCAGGTTTTGGAGCACGTAGAGTCGACATTAGCGAAGAACACACTTTATTCCATGCAGGGACCGTCTATTTTCGTGCTGGAAAAACATCGACTCGCCGTCATGCTTCAATTGGGCCAGGTGCTGCATATGATAAACCAGTTGAAGTAGACTATGATTCTGACGGTCCTCACGCACTCTCTCATTCCTCCAGGAGCCATCAGGAGCTCCGAAATAATCACCTTCACTCTCCTGAAAGGAATGGTCTATGGCGGAGCTCTCGACGTCTAAGCGTCGACAGTTCTTACTTTCAACGCGTCCCCTTATCACATGAGGAGTTTAAGTTCCCTACCTCACCAACACCTCCATACTCTCCATCTTTGACTTCTACATCTCCAACTAGTGGATACCTTATTCCAATGAATTCAATGCTCGATGATCCTCGCCATACATCGAGCAATGGACTTCCGAGACCAAGGAGTGCGTACTATTTACAGTTAAATTTATCTGGATGTGTATCTTGACCAATGTTCAAGATCGTTCCATTGAATTGACACCTCCCCCCTTGGATACTCGAATCTTCCGTACCGCCTCTTCTTCTCGAGGACCGAGCGTCGAAGACGTCCCAGAAAACGAATTGGGCTCTTTGACACCTAGGACATTTTCATTAACGCGGCACACTTCAAATCCGCGTTCTGTCTCACGGACTTCGTCACGTCCCTCGAGTCCTTCGGGTGTGCATAATGGCTTCGGGGAGCTTCGGGGTAGAACAAATTCCCGATCTCGTTTTACTCTGTCGTCAGTATCTAGTGCCTTCATGGACGCTGTACGCTCGAACTCGCCAATGGCGGCAAAATCCTCAGTACGCGATTATAACGTCGATGACGAGAAGCTTCCTCGCGGGAGAACGAAAGAGAAGAGAATTAATCTACCAATTTCTTTGGTCCCACCCGCGCATTCAAAGGAACGTTCTACATTGAGCAAGATTGGTGATATCTTGAAGCTTGATCTGGATCATGATCACAGCCCTGGAGAACTAAACTGGAAAGAGTTCAAGAAGGGTAATATCAGCCAGGCCATTACTCTCTTTAAAATTGCTCAAAGCTACGACCAGGGACTTATACTTATCCAATAGCTTTTGCACTACCCGCAAATTCACCTCCAACAATCAGTTGCAATTATGGTACAGTGACATGGCGACTCCAAGCTACGGTTCATCGTCCTGGAGCGTTTAAGTCAAAATACGCAGCGCATAGGGAAGTCATGGTCATAACGTCTCCAACGGAGGAAGACACTGAAGACACTGAAAATATCATCGTTGAACGGCACTGGGAGCAACAATTACAATACCTAATATCAATCTCTGGACGTAGTTTCTACATCGGCGGGACGATCCCCGTTATGTTTACTCTACTGCCTTTGGTAAAGATGAAAGTTCATCGAATTTCTGTGTTCATTGAAGGTATCTCCTTTACTTTTTTGTAATGAAGACTGACCTAATGAGTTATCAGAACGTATCGACTACTATACCCACATGAAACGGATTGCACGGACTGACCCAATCGCACGCATAGACCTTCTCTCTGTTAGAGAACCTGGGAAAAACGCTGGCCCTATCCTTCCACTCGTATCCGACGATGTTGACGCCTTCAAGAACTCTCCGCTTTATGCGTTGATCACATCTGATGTCGACGTGTCGGAAATGGCTTCAGAGCTGATGGGCCCAGGCCCGTGGACTTTTCATCAGAACCTTCGACTTCCGATATCCTGTAGCTTGATCCATTTTACTAACAAGAACAGGCGAAGCAATATGGTTATAACCCATCAACTCAAATTCGTCATACGCGTTGAACGCGGTGACGATCTTCATGTGGATCCAAAGACCGGAAAGCGGAAGCTTTTTGACATTGTCATACAAACACCGATCACTATCCTATCCGTTAGTCCATTCATAAACGTGCTCTCCTTGAGCTCATTACCTCGTCTATCCTTAATGTCTCCAGTGCCGGTGCAATCCCGAATGGACATCTCTTCCTCCATACTCGGAGGCGTTTAACGGCACGTGCGCTGTCCTCCCCAAGTGTCCTTGTGACGTGCGGCGCTCCGAAGAGCGACTCCGCCGACCTACTGCGTTAGAACGAATGGCATCGAGCCTTTCAACGGATTCTTCTGCTTCTGCGGCAGAAACTGACCCTGTAAATCCTCAGACAATGATGTCTTTACGTTCCATGGAAACACTTTGGAGTCGGAGTACACAGTATGAACGGCTCATCTCTGGTCAAGAAAGCGAGGTAGGTGAAGCACCACCAACCTATACTGCTTCCTTTGTTTGACCTGGCTTTGCAACGATCGGGATGATCGTCTCGCGAGGTTTGGCTACGTTTTGGGAATTTAGGATTTTGGTATAGATATAGTTATGGATACATATGCATAGTAGTAGTTATAAGGTTCACAGTTGTATATATACTATTTGGATTTTCCGTTAAAGGGCATGATTGCGACACGAGAATTGAAATCCGTATTAGATTATTTACACTGCGTGAAAATGATGTTGCGGGTATATGTCAATTTTGGCCATGACCTTGTGCTTTGTTGTGTGATCAATCTGCTCCAGTGCTACAATGTGCTGCCATTTTATCAGCTCAATCTGGTTAAGCAATCCCTCTATCACCATCACTGCCCAGCTATCTTGCAAAAAATATGTGGACACAGATACAGGCTGACCTGCTGCTTCCAACTGGCATAACAACAACTGACTCTTGATTTATACTTGGGATGCATAGTCTTGTTCTGCTTCTTGAGCTGGCCATTGGGCCCACGCATTCAGAGGCGGCCTTGCCACTACTCCTGCGTAGCTCTGTATAGGCACTGACACCTGTAAAGGTGTCTCCTGAGAGTAGCACTCTTGGCATGCTTCTTCAATGTGTTGTCCGAAGTGCTCATCATCATCTACATCTATTTGTCGCTAGTGTACCAGTGTCCCATATGGCAGCATTTTGTCATGGCCTGAATATGCCATTCCTGCATAATTTGAGGTTGATGCTTGTACATCAAGTATGGTGGTTGCATCTGCTGAAGTATTGGAATGGGTTGAGTACTAATTGCTTGGGGGTCTCCCCTCTCCACCAGAGCCCTGCAGGCTCTGATCATGCTATACTACTTTGGTCCTGTTGCTGGCCATTACAAGTTTTAGGGTGGCTCAAGGGTGGAGTCTAGTAGAGGGATGGTACTTTGGAGGTGGTTTGATAGACATGCACAGACTTTGATGAGAGATTGATCCAAGGTCTCTCCTCTGCCAGGCACTGTCACCTTCTTTTTTTCAATCCAACTGATCCTGCCTTACTGCTGCTTGCCCTGGTGGTCATTACTACACATTTGCAGGGTTTTTCTGAAGGTGAGTCTTTCCCCACATCTACAGTTTTTGATGCTTCTTGCCTACAGTTTTCAGCATTTATTTAGGATATTTTGGGGACTAATGTTTAACTTATTGCCTGCTTTTGTGGCAGGCATATCATGGTCAGACATCAACTTGGCTTGACCACCCAGCTGGCTATCATAGTGAACTTTGTCCACATTCTGCCATCATTTTGCATTCTGGATGTGCTGTGCTAGCTGCTGAGGGTGCTTCATGCCTTGCAATTTGAGATACCTGTCCATAGCCACCAGGTCCTTATAATGGGACAGAGGTTTCCAGGTGGTATCACTTAAACTCCATCAAACTTCAAACTCAACAGTCCACCCCTTCATCCCTCTATGACTGACTAGGTCATCCACAAACCATTTCCTGGTCTTCAGCTATGCTAAAATCATAAGGCTCCAGTGTGTGCAATTAGGAAACATTGCATCATTGCTTTCTATGTAAGGTTGCAACAGCAACATATAACACTTTGGCACTATCCATCATGCTTGCAGCAACATGGTAAGCTTGAGCACATAGTTTAACATGCTAGGCTCAGCCACTTGGACCCAGTATGATCCCACCCACTTGGAATATAGTTTGCTAGCCCTACCCTTGGGCAAGTTTAGGTTCTTGGTGGACAGGTACACTAGGGCATCCTTGTCAATCACTGGCTCCTCTTGCTATCAAGCATTTGCATACCATATTTGAAAGACACATGCCTCAATAATTGCATCATGTGCATCTGCTAAGTTCCTTAGCACTGTCAGTACAAACTCCTTTATCCCTTTATAGATTGCTTTGTTGGTGCAAAGTTCTTTCATCATCAAGGGCATATAGCCACTATTGAGCTCAAAGGGTGCATACTCTATTATATTTGACACACTTGCATTAATTGCAAATTCTACCAGCACAATGTGGTCTACCTAATTCTTCTGGTTAGGATGAATGAATGCCTATGTTTGTCCATCCATCTACTAATTGTCACAATCCATCCTTGGGCCTCTGGTCCACAGACTAGCCCCTTCTCTGTGACTTCTGTGACCTTGCCCAAGTATTTGAATAGCTCTGATGCTTCCTCCACCTTCCCCAGCATGTGTTACAGGTATGCATCAAGCACCACTGACATCCACCCAACAGTCTTGGGACATTCTCCACACCCAGACAATCATAACCAACACTTGTCAGGCCTGCTGGCCCCAGCCTTAGACCTGCAGTCCTGGAGGAGGTCCCCCCCCAGTACTTGAGTCCTAGAGTAATATCAGTCATGGTAGTCTCAATATTACTTACCTACTTACTTGCTTGTTTACATTTGTGCCAGTCTCTGTCTTGTTGTTTGAGTCTCTCTGTTTCATATTGTGCTGATCTTGTCTTTTTTCTTTCTCATCTTGCCTCATCTCATCTTGTTCTAAGTCTCTCTCTTGTCTTGTCTTATCTCCTTCCCTTTTTGTGTTCTGTCTCAACTCTATTTCTTTCATCTCCAACTTCTGCTTCTATCTCTGCATTTCTATATCCTTCTCTGTCACCCCACATACTTACTTGGACCTCACTCCAAGTTAACCCCAAGGCCTGATCACCTGTGCCTGACTCTCCCTTGACCCCTGGTCCTGCTCCATTCACTTGCATGATCCAAACATCCCTGCCTTCTTGATAGCTGCCTCTGGAATTCTGTACCTAATTCACCAGCACTTGTCCTTTGCTTGCACTACCTCATACACTTCACTGAAGTTCCCTGGACTTGCTTGGACTGCTCTCTAGACCCCATAACATTAGTTCCTCTTGTCTGAAGCCCACCAGAGCATGGATTTTATGCATAAGCCATTGTGTCTGCATGGTAAGGACTTGCCCAGTAGATCTGAGCCCCTGTAGTCAGTGGAACCTGACACAGATGAAATGAGGTAGACATGAGGAACTTTGCTTTAAGTAATTTATGCAACTCCCTCTATCATGTGAAAGTGAATTAGGGTTCTAATCACTTACAATTGAGCTTGGAAAGCCATGAAGCTGCACTATCTCCTTGAGATATATACATGATACTGTTGTCATTACTAGTATCAAATGCACCATGCTTGTCATCTGGCATATGATCACCCACAGATAATTCCACCTGCAAGTTTTTGGAAACAGGCCTATGAAGTCCTTCTCAAAAGAATCCCATGGCTTAGTTGGAATTGGAAGGAGATGTAGCTTCCCTGCCAGTTTTTGGGTTGACACCTTTGATCATCAACAAGCCTCATAAGTTGAGCAGAGTTGGCTTGTTTTCTTGGCCATTTGAGGCCACCAGTACCATTGACACACATAATCTGGCATTTTTTAAGCTCCAAAGTGGCCCACAATATTATGAGCTTGATTCAGAATTGTTGTGATCAGTGATCTTTCCTTGGGGTATACACAGTACCTTTGCTCCTGTGGCACTTACCATGATAATAATGCCATGCTCTATTGTAAAGCAGCTGTGATCCTTGGAGTTGTTGATGATATAAATAAACAATTTGTCCTGAAAGTATCCTCATTCAATATATACATAAAACTGCATGTCATCATAGAATGTAGGCTTATAGGCCTGACCTCTGGGCTCCAATGCATGTGTGATGGTCCTGTCATCATTGCCTGCCAATGCTAGTGTTGGTATCTGGCCTTGCAGCTTTGCATTAATCAATTCTCAAGCTTCAAGGTTTCTAGCCTTGAGTTTCTTCTTCAGCTGGTTGCTATGGTGATGCTCATGAGTCCTTATATAACTTATATATAGAGAAATCTTTGCCTTCTGTGTCAATGCACCTGTTTGCCTGCACATTATTGAAGATGTTATGAATGTCCTCCCAAGTATTGCTCTCAAAGTATTGCAACAAACAGTCTGCAACTTTATTGAGCTCACCCTTAACATAGGTTATGTCAAACTGCAACATGTAGTTGACCCATTGCTGTTATTGTGGTGACAAGTGTATTTAAGTCTTAAAAAACTTAAGGGCTTTATAATCCATTATAATGTGATTTTGTAGCCCATCAGCTTATCCTCCCATTTAAGGAGGGCCTCCATAAATAGCAAGTGTTTTTAACTTGTGTACTGCATAATTCTGCTGAGCAGTTGTGAATTTATACAACATGAATCCTGCAGGTCTGCAGGTCTGCCATGTCTTTCCTTGGCCAAACATGGCCCCTACTCCTGTCTTCAAGGTGTCACAGATGAGCTATATAGGCTCATTGAGCTGTAGATCAATGAGTCAAATGATCAGCATCTTGGTGCAGATCTGCTTGATCATTTCAAAACATTGCTGGTGCAGTGACCTCCAATGAAATGGGGACCCATTCTGAGTCATAGCCATCAATGGCCCAGCATAAGCTAATATGTCTGGTAAGAAATTACCAATATAGTTAACTAACTCTACAAATTGTTGTATGTCATTGTAGTTGCATGATGTTTGCTACTCTCAAATCCTATCAAGTTTATCAGAGTCTGGATAAATACCCTGAGCATCCATTATATGCTGTTAGGTTCTGCTGACCATGGGGGCTCATATTTACTGGACAAGTTCTTACTAGGTGGATGCAATGTCTACATATAGAATCTGTGCTCTGGTGGGCTCTAGACATAAGAAACTGATGGGACAAGGTCTGAGAAGCTGTCAGAGTAAGTCTGGGGAACTCTGAGGATGTACAAAAGGCAGTGCAAGCAAGGGACAAGTGCATGGGCATAGGATACAGAGTTTTGGAGGCAGCTATCAAGAGGAGGGTGGTGTCTAGGTCATGCAAGCAAAGGGGGCAGGACTAAGAATCAAGGGAAGATCAGGTACAGAGTGATTAGAACTTATGGATAATTTGGAATGGGTTCCAAGCAAGTATGTGAGGTGGTAGGGAAAGGTACTGGAGTATAGAGATAAAACAGAGGCCAGAGATAAAATGGAATAGAGCTGAGATGAGATAGGCACACAAGATAGAAAGGGAAAGAGACAAGACAAGACAAGATGAGAAAGATAATGAGAACAAGATGAGACAAGACAAGACAATACAGGCACACAACAAGAATGAAAATGAAATGAGATTGAGACAATAAAGAGATGAGAGACTGGAACAACAAGACAAAATGGGGCACAAATGTAAGTAATATCAAGACTCCTATAACTAATATTACTATATGACTTAAATACTCTTGGGGAACCTCCTCCAGGGCCATGGGTCTACGGTTTGGAGCTTGTTGGGGCTATGCAGACCTGACAGGTGTTTGTTGTGTGCAGAGAATGTCCTGAGACTGGTGGGTGGATTATGGTGATGCTTGATGTGTATCTGTGATGTGTGCTGGAAGAGCCAAAAGAAGTGTTGAAGCTATCCAAATACTTGAGAGAGATCAGAAATTAACAGGGGCTACTGTGAGAAGTGCTGGGGTTTGCTAGAGAAGTATCAGAATTTGCCAGGTTGGATGCTGAGGTTGGAGGAAGGTTGTAGAGGCTTGTGGGTGGTTGGGATTGTCATGACCCATCCCCAAATCCTCGAGCCTCACTTCAACTAAATCCAACAGCCCCAGAACACATCCCAACTCCTCATGAGCCCCCATGACCTCCCTTTAGCCCTGGCACCTGCTCTGGCAAACTCCAATGCTTCTCCAGCAGATTCCAGTGCTTCCCCTGGTAGGCCTCATTACTTTTCTAACCTCTTCCAAGCATTTGGATAACTCTGATACTTCTTCTGGCCCCCCCAGCACACATCATGAGTATGCATCAAGCAACATCATGACCTGTCCACCAGTCTCAGAATGTGCCTCACACCCAGACAATCACAGCTGACACCCATTGGATCCATGTGGCATTGACAAGCCCTGAACCATAGACTCATGGCTCAAGGGGAGGTTCCCCAAGAGTATTTAGATTATATAGTAATATCAGTTACAGTAGTTTTGATATTACTTATGTCTGTACTCCATCTTATCTTGTTGTTCTAGTCTTGTGTTTTCTATCTCTCAATCTTATCTTGTTTTCATTCTTGCATTGTCTCATCTTGTTCTCATTTCATTCCTATTTTGTCTTGTTCTCATCTTGTCTCTTTCTATTTTTGTCTTGTGTGCCTGTCTCATCTCAACTCTATTCTTTTTCATCTTTGGCCTCCATTTCTACTTCTATGTCCTAGTATCCTTCCATGCAACCCTGCATACTTGCTTGGACCCTGTTCCAAGTTATCCATAAGGTCCAATCACTCCATACCTGACTCCCCTTCAACTCCTGGTCCCACTCCCTTCACTTGAGTGACCCAGACATCCCTGCCTTCTTGATAGCTGCCCCTGAAACTCTGTACCTTGCTTCCCAGCACTTGCCCTTTACTTGTGCTACCTTGTATACCTCACTGGAGTTCCCCAGACTTACTCAGATCCTCTTGTCTGGAGCCCACTGGAGCATGGATTATATGTTTAAGATGTCATGTCTGCCTAGTAAGAACTCACCCAGTGGATCTGAGCCCCCAAGATTAGTGAAACCTAACAGGGATATGTTCCATTGCTGTTGAGTTTAGTTGGAGTGTAATTCCAAGAGTTGAAGTGAGGCCTGGGGGTCTGGGTACAGGCTGTGACATCACCCCCCCTTCAGCATCAAGACCCTTGAGGTGCAGAGTATGTGTTCAGCAAGTGGAGGCAGTGTGGGAACCAAAGTTAAAGCATGATTGATGATCATTAGGAAGCCCCTCCTAAGAAGATAAAAAGGGGTCCTGACATGTCCTAGTTTCTCATCAACTCCTCTTATATATGGTTCTCTGAGTTCTCATTGTCCCCAACTCTCTCTGTCCAACAAGAACCACATTGAGGTCTAGGCAGCATATAAAATGTGCCAAGAAGAATACAATTGGTGTGAAAATTGGCAGCAGGGGAATGCAATGTACTGTCATTGTAAGTGTGCTGGTTCTAAAATTAGTAGCTTGCTGACCCTTACTACAGAGTTATCTCTGGCTGTGGCAGGCCCCTCTATGGATCTCTCACAGGTTATACTTCCTTGTCAGGCAATGTAAGGAGATGCCCCTCTATGGAGACTTTACTCTTTTTGGGCCTAGCCCTACAGATGTATTGGACTGGCTGCCCATCTCCCCCTGCTCTGCTCCCATCACTTAGTGGTCACCTGCTATAAACACTGTAAGGGTGACCTCAGGAGTGGCAGCTAAATCACACAGCTAGCAGAGGAGAATCCAAAGTATATTAGAACTGGTAAATAATAATACAAATAGTAACTAATCACCTAGCAGAGGGGAATCCAAAGGAAACAAGTCTAAGGATTCCTGCTGCTTGGTGCAGCATGTCAGTGGGCAGCAGAGGCATGGGAACAACTGCATAAACAACTGGAGTTAACCAAAAGTGCTTGCTGAGGAATCATGGCAAGTTCTGGGAGTCTCCAGAGATCTCTAGGAATCTGTAAAATGCCCCAGAGACATCAAACAAGCCTTGAGAGAGTGGATTTGGTCATGGTGAGTTGGTGTAGGTCAGAGGCAGAAGTCAGAAAAAGGAGGTCTCCTGACATCACCTGCCCTCTAGCATGCAGCACCTCAATATGTGAGATAAAAGAAGTTCTATAACTGGTGCTGGAATAGATGGCTATTTAGAATCTCCTCCACCTTGTACTCCTTGTTGTCATTGAACACCACTGGAGGTAGCAGGGATGCCAGGCATCACCCTGGGATAGGGTCTGCTGGTGCCAGAGTTAGCTTGACCATATTGAATACTGGATGGAGTTGGCACATTCCCATAAGGAGCCAGAGTCAGGAGGCTAGCAGCCTTACCTGTCATTCTGCTGTGAAGGGTCCTAATAGCCAGTGCAAGAGCTTTTTTGATGGTTGGATGGTGGTAATATTAGAGGCATCCAGGTAAACTCAACCACCAGACTGGTACCTGGGCACTGAGATTCTTCCATGGTCATAGTATTGTGCCATGTTGTCCTTTGTCTTTGCCAAAGCTGCCCAGGCTTCCTCCTATGCAACCTTCATCTGGTCTATGAACTTGTTCATGGCCTCATTCTCTAAAGGTAAAGCCTGGTGTTCAAAGCTCATGTGTGGGTGATGTATGGTGTCCAGAAAGAAGGGTGAAACTTGGGTGGCCACATGAATGTGGTTATTGTACTGGAACTCAGTGTTGGAGAGGAGTTTGTCCCAGTCATCCTGGCACTCATTGCAGAAGAGGCAGAGGTATTGTTTGAGTTCCTGGTTCATGCATTTGGTCTGGCCATCAGATTGTGGGTGGTAGGCAGTGGAGGTGTGAAGCTTCATGTTAAGAAGACAGTAGAGCTCCCAGGTGAATTCTGACACAAATTGTGGACCCTGGTCAGATATGTAAGCATTGGAGAGGCCATGGAACTTTCAGACATTCTTCTAATACAGGTTTGCAGTGCCCATGGCAGAGCAAGTGGTGTGAGTGAGGATGAAGTGGGCTCACTTGCCACAGAGGTCCACTACCACCATGATGACATCATAGCTATGGGCATTGGGGAGCTCTACAATGAAGTCTACTGAGGTGATGCTTCATTGCTTTGAGGGGATGGGCAAAGGATGGAGCTGTCCAGAGGGGAGGTGACATTGGGGCTTGGTCTAGAGGCAGAGATCACAGGTGCTAGTGTAGGACCCAGTATACTGGAACATCTGGGGCCACCAGTAGTTTTGGGACACTAGTTCCAATGTCTTCCACTGGCCAGAGTGTTCTGTGATCCAGGAATCATGATGCTGCTCTACAATCCTCCAGTAGAGCTCTGAGTCATTGGGCATATAAATGTGGCCCCAGAAGGTCAGGAGTCCATTGTGGAGGGCCCATTCATCAGCATGAACAGACTTGGCAATAGTAGTATATCCTGATTTGAGTGCTCAGACTGCCTGAGCAACAAGTTCCTCCTGCAGACCATCCTGGTTTCCCTGCCAGATGTCCTAGAGGATCTCTACCTCTGCCTCCTCAATGACTAGGCCTTTCATGGCTTGGATTGTGAACAACTTGGGTCAGAGGAGGACAATGTTACTATTGTCATCTCCCCCTGTGCTGTGGTCAGCTCTCTAGGACAGGGTGTCTGGCTTTCCCATACTCCAGCCAGGCTTGTGGTGCAATGAGAAGTCAAAGTAGAGGAACCATTGAGCCTGCTGGCAATTGAGCTTCTTGGCTGTCCAGAAGTACTCAAGGTTCTTGTGATCTGTCCACACTTTAAACTTATGCCACACACTCTCCAGGAAATGCTGCCACTCTTCAAAAGACCAAATGATGGCCAACATCTCCTTGTCATGGATTTCATAGTTGTGCTCCACCACATTCAGGCTCTTGGAGTAGAAGGCCACTGGATGCCATCTCCTATCCTCCTAGGATTGTTGTGACAAAATAGCTCTGGTGGTGAAGTTGGAGCTGTTGGCTTCCACTTGGAAGGGGAAGTCATCATCTGGGAAGAGGAGCATGAGTCCAGAGGTGATAGTGCACTTGAGATTGTCAAAGGCCATCTGCTCTGGGAGGCCCCAGCTCCAGGTGGCATCTTTTGCAGTGAGGTTGAACAATGATCAAGCATGATGGGAGAAATCCTGGATGAACCTCTAGTAGAAATTAGTGAAACCTAGGAAGGCCTGCACTTCCTTCTTGTTCTTGGGCTCCAGCCACCCTGTAACACTTGCCACCTTCACCAGGTCTATCTCCACAGCTCCATGCAAGATGATCAACCTAAGATACTCAATCTGGGTATACTCAAACTCACACTTCTCCAGTTTGAGGTAGAGTTGGTGAAGGCAGAGGTGTTTCAAGATGATGTGCATGACCTGGCAGTGCTCCTCTAATATCTTGGTGTAGATGAGGATGTTGTTGAGGTATATGCACACTATGCCTTTGGCAATGAGGTCCCAGAAGATGTCATTCATCATCATTTGGAAAGTGGTGGGGCTGTTGGTGAGTCTAAAGAACATGACAAGGGGTTCAAACAGTCTCCAGTTGGTCTGGAAGGCAGCCTTCCATTTGTCTCTCTCCTGAATGTGTACATTGTTGTAGCCCCATTGAACATCCAATTTAGTAAAGTACTATGCCCCCTAGAGATTATTGATGAGCTTGAAGATGAGAGGGAGGGGGTAGCAGTTCTTCACAGTCATGGCATTAAGAACCTGGTAGTCTTGGACCAGTTGGAGAGAGCCATTCTTCTTTTTGATAAAGCAGACCAGAGAAGCCATTGGGGATTTGGAAG
>JAGGAV010007821.1:0-52297 GCA_017657295.1 Termitomyces sp. DKA64
GTCCACAACTTTTTCTACCCAGTATGTCAAGATGCTGCACACTAGAGGGGGGGTGATGTCAGGAGACTGTTCATACTAGACCCTCTGGTTTGTTTCCTTTGTACCAAGCCTGCCTTTCATTGCCATCCTCCCATCTTCTGGTGACAAATACTTTCAATTAAGGGCTATCTTTTGGTTATATTTTCACATGGTCATGTGCCATGAGTCCAGAGATCAAGGCCATTTACAATGGATTTCCATTTCCAGTACAATCTCCGGAGTTATGGCAATTTCCGGAGTTTGCACCTTTGGGTTAAGGTTAGAAGTTTTCCTGAAACATCACACCTGGCCAGGGAGCTCCTTAGACTTGTTCTCTTTGGATCTCCCTCTGCCAGGTGAGTAGTTATGTCCATAGACCCTTGTACAGTACTGAATAGACTTTGGATCTCCCTCTGCCAGTTGTGTGACTTAGCCACAGCCTCCAGAGGTTGCCCTTATACTCATTCAAACATGTTAAATAATCATACCCAAAAAAATCTTATTGCATTTTTGTCAGTTTTGAGACAGGTTTCCTCTAAAATGTTGCTTGTTTCATGACCATACCAAAGTTGCAGCTGCCAGGGACCTATCAGCTTTATCTGTCCTGCACTGTATGAAGAAACTTGCATCCTTAGTCTGAGTCTTTTTGATATCCTAACTCATTCCATTTCTTGAGATTTTTGGTAAATTTCTACTTCCTTTGTGTTTTTTACCCAGTTTAGTAGCACAACCTTTCCTACATTGATGAGTGTATGGCAGTATGAGCATAGTATGTGATTATTTTTGTGAACAACAATCTGTGACTCATCAACCTTTAACTATATAAATAGAACTAGTGAGATTGATGGAAGTTATAGATGGAAAATCTCCTGACAGTCATACTTTCCCAATTTTGAGTTGATTTTGGGGCAGAAAAATGTTCAAGCAGAAAGCGGGACAGGTCCAGGTGGGGATGGGTAGTGGGTGCCAGGGGTGGGGGGACAATGAGTGGAGGCTGTTGATCACCGTGATTGACAGCGCATAAGTTGCTTGCCGACAATGCCGGTGATTGATGATAATCAGTAGTTCATGTGCACAAACCCAGGTCCGATGTCTCCGAGCATCTCTAATTTTCACACAAAATTACTAACTCACGATATTCGACCTGTGGGAATTATGCTAATCTAGGCTTGCTAAGTTGGCGAAGTGGGACCATATGACAGGCTTACACATCTATCAATCAGTGATGTCGAGGTGCGTCGAAGGCTTGGAATTCTTCCATACAGTACGTTTACAGTTGCCGTGACCGTTGTTTATCGCCGTACATATACCACCGCGTACCCTAAACGAGAACTTGCCATACACAGTAATATATGCCCCGTTTACGGTTATATACTCGCCGTGTTGTGCCGTCGAAGGCTTGGGATTCTTCCATACAGTACGTTTACAGTTGCCGTAACCGTTTTTTTTTGCCGTACATATACCACCGCGTACCATCAACGGACGGTGTGAGCCTCGAAGAATGATTTCCACCAATGTTCACCACACTTCTACCAACTCCACGTTCTATATTACTATCATATTCGATCTCGATGTGATTTTTACCTGGTCTCTTTCTTCGAATTCTCCTATCCCAGAAACGCTCTTTGGCAGAATTCTTTCCTCTTCTCACTGGTTTGAGTATGAAAAAGGAAACATTGAAGAAGCCGACGTATACCCGCTCGTTGCAAAAGAGTTTCTAGTCGATCCTGCCGCTGTAAAGAATACCCTGCAACTTGCGCA
Organism: Termitomyces sp. DKA64; assembly: GCA_017657295.1. NCBI lineage: Eukaryota > Fungi > Basidiomycota > Agaricomycetes > Agaricales > Lyophyllaceae > Termitomyces > Termitomyces sp. DKA64. The sequence goes on from JAGGAV010007821.1 coordinate 1,780, forward strand.
AGACTCTTTGCATAGTAACCCAAAAATACTGGGGCTCATCCGGGAACTCAAGGAAGCAGGTCTCATGATCTATGCCATGTCCAACATATCAGCAACGTCCTGGGAGGTTTTGAAAACGAAAGCGACCCCGGCAGAATGGGCACTTTTTGATCACGTATTCACATCGTATGTTTCCCCACTTTGATTCAATTTATGCTGGATGCTGGCTAAGTAGAAGTCTATTCTCAGTGCCTCTACCCATCAACGTAAACCAAGTATTGGTTTTTTCAAGCACGTTATTGAGAGGGCCGGAATCGATCCTTCCCGCACAATCGTTGTCGATGACAAGTTGGAGAATACCTTAACCGCTCGATCTTTTGGAATGCATGGCATAATTTTCGACAACGAATCAAAGGTAATCAGAGACCTCAAGAATCTTTGTTACTCGGACCCTGTTTTGCGTGGGAAGGGATTTTTAGCCTCTCATAAGAAGAATCTGAAGACCGTGACCTCGAACAACATCGAATTTATAGACGTCTGCTTCTTGTTCATCATCCCTCTATATTGATCCAACTGATGGTTTCTGTCAGGACTATTCGCAACTTATAATCCTCCTAGCTACAAATGATGCGTAAGTTATACTTGTTTGCGTGGAGATTAGCATTTTGATGTACTTGATAAGGTCTCTTGTTGATTATGTGAAGTCCCCTGGAAAGTTCAATGTTTTCCCGCATGGTAGTGTGCTCACAACTGATGTCTATCCGTGAGTCAAATTTGGAGTTTCAGTGAGATTGAATGGGACATCGCCTGTCAGGAATGACCTCGATACTACCGCAATTGGTCTTACTGTCACGGACCATGTCAATACCGGCACAAAACATGAAATTATGGACGAAATGCTCGAGTATCGGGACTCAGATGGAATTGTTCAAGTATATTTCGACCACTCCCGGCCTCGCATCGGTGAAACCTGCGTACTTGGTATCGGTCGATGGTTTCACTGATTTATAGCCTTATAGATCCTGTAGTCTGCATCAATGTGCTCAACCTCTTTTACGAGAATGGGAGAGGTCACGAACTTCCAGAGACGCTTGACTGGATTGAACAGATTCTTGTACATCGCGCATACATCTCAGGGACATACTATTATGTCAGTGCCGACTTATTCTTGTTCTTTCTCTCCCGCCTCCTCCGGAATTCCGCGGAGGTACGCCGACGCATCGCATCAGTGTTCAAAGAACGGGTCATAGAACGTTTTGGCACAGAAGGGGATTCCCTTTCTCTTTCTGCCCGAATCATTGCTGCAACTGTAGCGGGTGTCGTAGACGAACGTGATTTTAGGAAGCTCCTTTCCATGCAGTGCGAAGATGGTTCATGGGATAATGCTTGGTTTTGGAGATGGGGATTGTCTCCGATTATGGCAAAGAACGACGGCGTAACCACTGCCTTTGCCATTTGGGCTATAGAACAGGTGCAGTCTCTGTACAAGGAGGGGTCACTGGTGAAAGCCAACATCTTGATTCAAAGCGCTCTTACCCAAAGTGCACTTTATGCTCCAAAGATTCCCCAGATAGCGGAGGAACAGGATGATGAGGTGGGTTTGTTCATATGGCGATGCTGACCCTTGTTCAGAGATGAAGAACATGCGCATTGCGCACTAGCCATTCACTTACAATCATATTTCTTTACCCATTCAATTTTCACTCAATTAGGAACTTGTATTACATATTAGTTATACCTCTGCTCGATTCAGCTACATCTACAAAGCGTGAAGGACTCAATGATATCTGTTAGTTGCCATGGATTCCTCGCGACTCCAATTTCTGATTGCCAAGCATCAATTTCCCAACATCTGTCTCTTTGCGCCCCTCTCATTCCTCCGCCTTTTTGTCACTATCTTGTCATGTATCTTCTTCTCCTGTCTTCTCTTCATCACTATCACATTATGTATCTCAAAACTTACCCTACTTCTTTGCTTCTTTAAGTCTAGTCTTGCTTATTTCATATCTTTTCAGACACTGTAGAGTATGGGCCGTTGCAAGCATGGCACACCTGAGATCCGGAAGATAACCTGATTTGGAGGTACTTTGAGTGCTGGAACAACTTGAAGGGCCTGCTGCACCCTGACTTCTGTTGGTCTCCTGGGACCAATGGAGTGTTCATTGGCAGCAAAGCAGATGCCGCCTGAAATGATAAAATGGCATAGCTCATCTCTCCTGGTGTAACAAAAGACTTCATCAATGGGTTTCTTGAGGAATGCCCATGAAGCCTGAGCAACTCAAAAAGTTGGTTTGTGAAATAGCTTACCATGCATGAGCAGATCAATGCCACCCTTCTGCTTCAGGAGTTTTTCTAGATCTCCTACTTTATCATCTCCAAGCAAGCAAAGAGACCATGCTATGCAGCAAGTGTTGGAGCTCTTACCAGAGGAGCTGGAAACATCTCTTCTGTGAGGAGATTGTCATTGGCTACCAGTGCCCTTGCCTTCCCATCCATTGGCCATGAAGGGCCAACCTGATAACAATACCTGCAGGGTGGGACTTACTCAAGGGCTACTTGAGTAGCACTTTGATATTGACATGTAGGCACAGTGCATTCTGCACCATGGCCACCTGGGTTCTCAGAACTTGTCCTCATGAGTGGCATGGACATTTCCCTGAGAGTACACCAATGCTCAGTCTTGAAAGTCTACCTCCCTCCACATTTCCCTGTTGAAGTTGGATGCACCCTTAAAAGGGCAATGCTACAGGAGGCATATAGTTTGCAAGCCCTGTTGCAGAGTGTCCTTCAAGATGCTCTTGGGTACAGAAATGGTACAGGAAGCCACCTTTGTGGCACCAAACAAAGGCAATTGGGGTCACAAGACTACTCTCATGTGTAGCCTCTTAAGTTCATCAAGCTGGCTATGGTCAAGGAACCTAGTCCCACCACCTCACCCATCTTGGCTAGCATGGTACCTAACTTTGAGGCAGCCACCAAGGACAGAAGTCATGCCACCTGATGTCTAGAGCTGTGCTCTAAGTGGCATGCAGCAGTCTTGATGTTGTAACCTCCAAGATGAACTCCTTTATTGTGTTCACTACAGGAGTAAGGTCCCCCTCATGTATTAATGTGACAAGCATATTGGGAGATATCCCTTTCAAAAGCCACTCCCAAATTGTGGATTCATGTTTTGAGCATGGTCCAGCAAGCCATCATAAAAGCCTTGCACTCCCTCTCCAAAAGCATATGCAGCATTGCAAAATGCATCACGAGCAGCATCCTGCATTGTTGAGGGTTATATAAACTGGTCATATAGTTCAAGGATTATGTCCTTGAATTGTCAGTGGGACTGGTTCCTGTTGACATGTCTGACATGGTTTCAGGTACCATTTTGAGGCTAATGTTGCCAGAAAGTCTATTAATATGAATCTTCTTGTGGTTGCACTCCTCCCACCATACTGAGCCACTGCATAAGATATGCAAAACTCACAAGCCATTTTCAAGTTCACTGAACTTGGCTGACCTAGCATTGGACTATCTTTTTTCATCTGAAATTGCCAGTCAGACTGTAAGCAATCACTTTATCACTGCTCTCAGATGATTGAACACCATCTAATAGTGATACCTGTGGGCTTCTTTCAACTCCCAGAGTGGTGTGACATCCACAATGTTGTGCAGGCATTGGAAACCTCTGCAGCTGCCTTTTGGGTAGGGCTGTCATTTTTCTCAGTCTAGACAGTTGCTCTATGTGAAGCAGATCTGATCCCTCTTCCCCAAAATCATAAGGAGGGCCTCTGAGTCCTCCTGGCTTGGGCAGGCATCCTTCTGTTGGTGGTGGCAGTCTTCAATCTGAATAGGATGCTCCCCATCCAGGTACTCCCCATTCTTTTCCAGGTTCAGGCAGTCTTTGGCAAGGAATTAGAGAGGGGGGCTGTCAGGGGACTTCCATTTTCTGACCTCCATGCCCAACCTATGCCAACTCTCCTCAACCCACTCCCCTTCCCCAAGGCTCATTCAACACCTCTGGGGTGCTCTGCAGATCCTCAGATCTCTGGGGGTCATTCTCCTTTTCAAGAAACCCCCAAAACTTGCTATACTTCCTTGTCAAGCACTTTCCTGAGGTTAGGGTTAGCTCCAGTCATCTGTACAGTAGTTCTCATGCCTCTGTCACCTGTTGATGCATGCATCAAGCAGTAGGGATCCTTAGACTTGTTCTCTTTGGATTCCCCTCTGCTAGGTGATTAGTTACCAATTGTATTGTTGATTACCATTCCTAATATGCTTTGGATTCCCCTCTGCTAGCTGCATGACTTAGTTGCTACTCTTGGAAGTTGCCCTTACAGCAGAACAAGTCTCCTAACCCTAGTCTGGAAGCCCCTCATAGCCTGCAAGGAATCTCTGAGCCCCTTATCTGTTGCTTCCCCACCAGGTTTAAGCACCTGCAGAATTCTATGTCTCAGCTTGCCAATCCAGACACTCCCCCAGAGGCCCTGGCCCCTCAGGATGAGGCCTGGACTTGCTTGCTACACCTAGAGAGCTAGGTGCAACTGACCCAATCTTCCCTCACCCATCACACAACCAAACTCTCCACCCTCCACCAAACCACTGATATCATTTCCCAATCCCTTCAGGCACTACTAGAGCACCTGCCCCCTACTTCTGTGCCACCACTGGTGGCAGAACCACCCCTGGCTGCTCCAGTAGTCCCTTCTGTAGCTCTGGTAAACCCCCAAGCACAGATCCCCCATCCTGCACTCCCAGATGCATATGATGGTAATTGCTCTGGCAGGAAGCACTTCCTTCAGTCCTGTCTCACTTATATTCACCTCAACAGAAATGCCTTTAACTCTGATGCACTGAAGATCACTTGGTTATTGTCATACATGAAGGCTGGACATGCCTCCACCTATGCACTATGGGTGTTCCAATGCCCCAGAGGTGTTGGGAGCTTTGCAGATTGGGCCACCTTTGAAAAGGACTTCTGGGCAGAGTTCTTTCTGATTGACCCAGCCAAAACTGCTGCCTTAGCACTATGTGACAGGGAGCAGTATGGACAAGAGAAATAGACACTGGACAAATATATCAACTCCTTCTGAGTGTTAGTTGAGAAGGTGGCCTACCTGGATGGTCTTCAACTGTGCCTCACCTTCTGGGGTGGCCTGCACCCTGCACTGCTGGAGCACATTGACAACCTTGCTGAGGGCCATCTAGATGACAAGCAGATCACCTTCTGATATTGTCAGGGGACTTCCATTTCAGACCTTTGCACCCAACCTAAGCCAATTCTCCTCAACTCATTCCAAACTCCCTGAGGCTCATTTGTTGACTCCAGGGCATTCTCCAGATCCCTGGAGATCTCTGGAGGTCATTTGCCCTTTTGGAAAACCCCCAGAACTTACCATAATCCCTTGTTGAGCACTTTTGGTTAATTCCAGACACCTATGCAGTCATTCCCATGCCTCCACCACCTGCTGATGTGCTGCACCAAGCAGTAGGGATCCTTAGACTTGTTCTCTTTGGATTCCCCTCTGCTAGGTGATTAGCTAGTATTTGTATTGTCAGTTACTGTTCTAATATACTTTGGATTCCTCTCTGCTAGCCACATGATTTAGCTGTTGCTCCTGGAGGTTGCCTTTACAGCAGAACAAGTCTCCAAATCCTGGTCTGGAAGCCCCTAATAGCCTGCATGGAGTCCCCAAGCCCCCTATCTGTCACTTCCCCATCAGGCTTAAACACCCATGGAATTCTATGTCTCAGCTTGTCAATCCAGACACTCCTTCAAAGGCCCCAGCCCCACAGGACAAGGCCTGGACTCACTTGCTACACCTAGAGAGCCAGGTGCAATTGACCCAATCTTCTCTCACCCATCACACAACTGAACTCTCCACCCTTTGTCAAACCACTGAGCTCATTTCCCAGTCCCTTCAGGCACTACTAGAGCATTGACCCCTACCTCTGTGCCATCCCTAGCCACAGAACCACTCCCAGCAGCCCTAGCAGTCCCCCTGGTGGCTCCAGTAAACCCCCAAGCATGGATCTCCCATCCTGCACTCCCAGATGCATATGATGGCAATTACTCTGGCAGAGAGCATTTCCTCCAGTCCTGCCTCACCTACATTCACCTCAGCAGAGATGCCTTTAACTCCAATGCACTGAAAATAGCTTGGGTACTGTTGTACATGAAAGCTGGACAGGCCTCCACCTATGTGCTGTGGGTATTTTGATGCCCCAGAGGTGTCAGAAGTTTCACAGATTGGGCCACCTTCAAAAAGGACTTCTGGGTGGAGTTCTTCCCAATCAACCCTGCCAAAACCACCACCTTAGCACTATGTGACTGGGAGCAGTATGGGCAAGAGAAAAGGATGCTGGATGAGTATATTGATTCCTTCTGTGCATTAGTTGAGGAAGTGGCCTACCCCAATGGTCTCCAACTGTGCCTCACTTTCTGGCACAGCCTGCACCTGCATTACTGGAACACATCAACAACCTTGCCAAGGGCCATCCAGACAATGAGCAGATTACCTCTTAGTATAAGGTGGCCTGGGACCAGTGGCAGCTTATGGAGATTTGACAGGAGCTACACTGCACACATCTGACTCCCTGCCCTGCTCCTGTTGCCACTCTCCAGTGCCCTGCTCCCATAATTCCAGCACCTGCCCCTGCTCTGGCCATCTCTGCACCTGCCCCTGCTTTAGCCATCTCTGCACTGCAATCCTTGCTGCCAGGCATCCCCATGGATGTTGATGCTGCCTGACAGCACTGCCCCATGCCATTACTGTGCCAGAGATGCAGAAAACTGGGGCATTTCATGCAACACTGCCCATTGGGTCTCAAGGTATGTTATCTCTCCACAGCCAAGCAGGAGGAGCTCCTCCTGCAACTGTTGACCACAAAGGATGCTGCCAGAGATCCCTCACTGGATGAGCTGACACCAGAGTTGACCCTGGAGGAGAGTGGTGCTTGTGCCCCCCTCTTGGGCCTGGAGGAGGATTTTTAGTCAAGTGACAGATGAGATGTATGCCTCCATTGCTGGGTATTAACAGGTTTGCTTGTCTGTCAATAGAAAATGAAACTGCCTCTCTCAATATTGATGACCCTAAGACAAAAGAACCTCAGTACTGCCCTCCAGACATACAAACATCCACTCTGGACCCCAAGCCAAGCTCCCCAATGCCAGTTAGGCTCCATCCATGCCACCCCACCTGGGAATGCAGGCTGACCTGGTGGTATGTAGTAGCCATGAACCCCTCCACAAACTCCTTGTGCCTTGTTGTGGAGATTGAGGCCACAGACACTCAGCAGACCTACAGAGTCACTGCCCTCCTGGATAGCAGAGCAACATGGCTGTTCTTGGATTTGGAGTTTGTGAAATGCCATCACCTGACCATGCAGCTGCTTTTCAAGCCCATTCTGGTGTTCAATATTGATGAAACACCCAAAGAAGCAGGTGCCATCAACTCTGTGGTAGATCTTGTCCTCTGCTACAGAAACCATGCTGAGCATGCCCTCCTTGCCATCACCAGCCTAGGCAAGCAGGATATGATCCTTGGCTTCACCTGGCTCCAGGAGCACAACCCCAGAGTAGATTGGGCCTGAGGCAAGGTAACCATGAGCCGATGCCCCTTGAGGTGCACCACCTGTGCCACCAAGGTCAAGGAACACTGCCAGGCTGAGGTTTGAGAGCTTGTGGCCATTTGGGCTTGCTGCACTGGCCATCTCCCCTTTGCAGATCTAGACCTTCTGGATCTCCCACCCCTGGCATGCCCCTGTAGAGGGGCCCTCTATGAGGATGACTGAAGTAGCAGAGAGACCCCAGAGGAGGATCTAGGAGGGGAGTTCTGTGGCTTACATGACCCAGAGTTCCTGGACAAGGCAGTGGAAGTTGAAGACCAGATATATGCCACCACCCTATGCTCCCCACTCTCTATCATGGAGATCTGGGCCAGCCAGACCACCTCTCAACAACTGGCCCAGGCCTTTGCTGCAAACTCCACCCCCCAGGAATTCTGAGACATTGTGCCTCCATATCTCCACATATTTGAGGATGTGTTCTCCAAGGCCTCTTTTGACTCACTCCCAGAGCACAAGCAGTGGGACCATGCCATCAAATTAATGCCAGATTCCAAGCCAGTAAGCTGTAAGGTCTACCTGCTAGTGCTGAAGGAGCAGGATGAGCTCAATACCTTCCTGTAGGAGAACCTGGCCTCTGGTCATATCCACCCCTCCAAATCCCCAATGACTTCTCCAGTCTTCTTCATCAAGAAGAAGGACAGCTCTCTCTGACTGGTCCAGGACTACTGGGTTCTTAATGCCATGACTGTGAAGAACCACTACCCCCTCCCCCTCATCTCCAAGCTCATCAATAACCTCTGGGGTGTGCCATACTTCACTAAATTGGATGTCTGATGGGGCTACAACAATGTACACATCCAGGAGGGAGATGAGTGGAAGGCCACCTTCCAGACCAACTGGGGATTGTTCAAACCCCTTGTCATGTTCTTCAGACTCACCAACAGCCCTGCCACCTTCCAGACAATGATGAACAACATCTTCCAGGACTTCATCAGAGGGCATAGTGTGCATATACCTTGACAACATCCTCATCTACACCAAAATGCTGGAGGAGCACTGCTGGGTCACATGCATCATCTTGGAACACCTCTGCCTTCACCAGCTCTATCTCAAACTGGAGAAGTGTGAATTTGAGCAGACCCAGATCAGGTATCATGGGCTGATCATCTTGCACAGAGCCATGAAGATGGACCCAGTGAAGGTGGAAGGTGTTGCAGAGTGGCCAGAGCCCAAGAATAAGAAGGAAGTGCAGGCCTTCCTAGGCTTCACTAACTTCTACTGGAGGTTCATCCAGGATTTCTCCCACCATGCCCAACTGCTGTTTGACCCCACCATGAAGGATGCTGCCTGGAGTTGGGGCCCCCTGGAGCAGATGGCTTTTGATGATCTCAAGCATGCCATCACTTCCAGACCTGTCCTCCTCTTCCTGGATGATGACTCTCCCTTCTGGGTGGAAGCTGACAGCTCTGACTTCACCACCAGAGCTGTTCTCTCACAACAATCTCAGGAGGACAGGAAATGGCACCCAGTGGCCTTCTACTCCATGAGCCTGAATGTGGTGGAGCACAACTATGAAATTCATGACAAGGAGATGTTGGCCATCATCTGGTCCTTTGAAGAGTGACAGCATTTCCTGGAGGGTGCATGGCATAAGTTTGAAGTGTGGATGGATCACAAGAACCTTGAATACTTCTGGACAGCCAAGAAACTCAATTACAGACAGGCTAAGTGGTCTCTCTACCTCACCAACTTTGACTTCTTGCTGCATCACAAGCCAGGCTGGAGTATGGGAAAGCTGGATGCCCTGTTCCAGGGAGCAGACCATGGCACCAGGGGAGATGACAACAGTAACATCATGCTCCTCTAAGGGGATAGCCCTCTATAGGGACTCCACTATATTCAGGCCTAGCCCTATGAACATACTGGACCAGCTGCCCATCTCTCCCTGCTCTGCTCCCATCACTTAGTAGTCACCTGACATAGACACTGGACTCTATATCTCCTTCTGTCACATTGATTACTCATTGCTTAGCATACCTAGGCCACTTACCACATACAGTATTAGTCATAGCATAGCCATGGATGTAGTATATAAGCCAGTTGCAAGGATAGAATATCCTTTGACTGATCAATAGCAGCATCTACCAGGTCTATCCACTTGATTGATTGTGAGCTCCCTAGCATTGTCTGACTCTGTCTCCACCCAGCTTTGACCCTTGTCAGCCACTTGCCCATGTTAGCATTCGCTCACTGCTCACTTGTCTCTTGGCTCTTGCATTGTGTGATAGGAGTATTCCACAGTGTTGAGCATTCCTTCATAGCTCCTCCAACCTGAGTTGTTTGCCATCCAAGTCATGGAAGGTCTAGCCATTGAGGGAGTGGAGGTGGAGATCCTCCAGGACATCCAGCATGGAAACTGGGAGGGTCTGCAGGAAGAACTCATTGCTCAGGCAGCCCAGTGTTAGGTTCCACTGACCTGGGAGCTCAGCTGCACTGGGTGAGTCCCTTACCAGGCAGACATAATGTCTATACTCATGATTTCAGGCTCTGGCAAGCTCTAGAAGAGTGAAATAGAGTAGGAGAAGGTTGCAATGGTGGTCTAGGAAAGTCTAGGGTACTCTGATAGGATGTGGGACAAGTATGATATGGAGCTCTGGAGTTGAATTAACAAGAGCTATGGGTCAACTTGGGTGAGTCTGAGTTAGGAACATGGAGAGGTTTTGAGGGCTCTGGGGTGGGATAGACTTTAATGGGGGGATGAAAGTGGAGGTGGGGCTAATTGAGGAAGTCAAGACAAGGCAAGAAACTGGGGGAAACAAAATGAGACAAGACTTAAGAAATAGATGAGAGGCAGAGACAAAAATGGAAACTGATAAGATGGAGACTGATAAGATTGAGACAGATGAGATCAGAAACAATATGATTGAACAAGGCAATATGGAACAAGGAGACAGAGGTATAAGAGACATAACAAACATGAGAACATAGGTGATATCAAGACTACTGTCACTAGTACTACCCTACAGTTTAAGTGCCTATGGGGGAACTCATCCAGGACTGTGGGTCTAAGGCCAGACCATGCAGGCAGGTCTTGGGTACAATTGTTTGGAGCATCCCAAGACTGACTAGCTGAGTGTTGGTAGTGTCTTGATGCACAACCGCAATGCATGCCAAGGAGACCTGAGGGACTTAGAGTTACCCAGACACTGGAGGAGGGCTGGGGGGATCATGGGGAATGCCAGAGAAGCATTGGAGATTTCCAGAGAAGCGTCAGGGATCACCAGAGCAGGTGCCAGGGGTAGAGTAGGGTTGTAGAGGTTGGGGGTGGAGGGGGATTTGCTCCAGGCTTGCTGGGTTTGGTCAGGCAAGGTCCAGAGGTGAGGTGGGGGTCCAGAGATGAGTCATGACAGACAGGGCCCCCTCCCTACACCCACCCCATGGTGGCCCTATCTTCCCTTGGAGTTGCCCCTCCCCCTCCCCATCCTCCACCCTGGAGCACACAGTCTGTGATGCACCTCCAGATACTCAACTCCTCCACCCCTCCATCAGCTGCTCCAAGACCCACTCCTGGTCCCACCCCTGCTCTGCCACGATACTCACCACTCATCACTCCCAGAAGACATAGCACTTCTTGTGCCATGTGTGACACAGCAGGCACATGGAGGAGTCATGACAAGACCCCACAACAGGCTCCTCAAATTCACATGCCTCCTCACAACAGGCACAGGTGATGCACTGGACCATTGGTTAACTGGGGGCACACAATCAATAGTAAGGCATTGACTTACTGGGGCTTCTGCCTGACACCATGCCAGGGTAGGGGGCCCACAAATCCACCCCACTGCCTCTGCAAACTGCTCTGCCATGACCTCCACCTATCCAATCCTTTGTGCCTCCAGTACAACCTGCACCTCCCCTGGCCCCAACATTGACCTGGGAGGACAACCCAGCAAACCAGTGGCCAAACCAGTGGGTTGCCCCAGATGCCCTGGGAGGAGGGGACTCCCAGAAGTCTCAGCTACAGCAAGGGACAACTCTATACATACAATCAGCAGGATTCACCTTGGGATTGGAACACTTACAATGATGATACATGGAATCCACCTGATGCCAGTCCTGTTGCCAGTCATAGTCAGCTTGGTGCTCCTTGTAAGCTGCCCAGACATTGATGGTGTTCTCATCAGATGGAGGGGGAGTTGGAGATGACAAAGAGGAAGTTGATGTAATGGGCTGGGACATGAGAAGATAGCTATGAAGCACTGAACATGTCCTGATCCCTTATATTTTCTCTAGGGGCACTTCTAGTTGAATAAGCCATCACACGTCAACTTTGATTCCCACACCACTGCAGACCACTGGAGATTTCCCCATGCTTCAAAGGGTCTTGATGCTGAAGAAGGGGTAATATCATGACCCATCCCTGGACCCCTGCCTTGCCTCCAGACCTCCTCTGACTAAACCCAGCAAGCCCAGAGCACATCTCCCTCCCCCCCACAACCTCTACAACCCTCCTCTACCTCTGGCACCCACTCTGGCAATCCCCAACATTTCTCTGGAGATCCCCAATGCTTCTCTGGCATTCCCCATGATCCCCCCAGCCCTCTCCCAGTGTCTGGGTAACTTCAAGTCCCTCAGATCTCCCCAGCATGCATCATGGTTATGCATCAAGACACTACCAACACCTGACTAGTCAGTTTCAGGATGCCCTGAACAATTATACCCAAGACCTGCCTGCACAGTCTGGCCTTATACCCACAGTCCTGGATAAGTTCCCCTGTAGGTACTTAAACTGTAGGGTAGTACTAGTTACAGGTAGTTTTGATATTACCTATGTTCTCATGTTTGCTACATCTCTTGTGTCTCTGTCTTATTGTTTCATATTGTCTTGTCCAATCCCAATTTCCCAATTTCATCTGTCTTGATCTTAGCAGTCTTGATCTTATCAGTTCCCATTCTTGTCTCCATCTCTTGTTTATTTTCTAAGTCTTGTCTCATCTTGTTTCTCTCAGTTCCTCACCTTGTCTTGACTTCCCCAATTAGCCCCACCTTTATTCTGACCCCCCCCCCCTGTCAAAGTCTATCTCACCCTGAAACCTTCAAAACCTCTCCATACTCCTAACTCAGGACTTGCCAAGTTGACCCCTAGCTCCAGACCTGCTTCTCCATGTAGCCTACCAGAGTACCCTGGACTTTCCTGGACTATTGTTATCACCTTCATCTACTCTGTTTCACTCTTCCAGAGCTCACCAGAGCCTGGGATCATGAGTTTAGATGTTGTGTCTGCCTAGTAAGGGACTCCCCCAGTGCAGCTGAGCACCTGTGGTCAGTGGAACCTGACAGTAAACCTGCCCATCTGGACAGAGGCTGATAATGGGTGGAAAAGGGGTTAGCATGCATAGCACTAGCCTAAGGTGCTAGTAGTGTGTCCTGAGGTATGATTCTCATGCCAAATAGGTCATAGTCACCTGATATTTTGTCCTCATGATTTGGAAAATGCCAGTGTGTCTGTGTTGCTACTATTGTGACTTTTTCATGACTGCTAAAATAAAGTAGATCCTTGGCTGCCATCTGGCTTATCATCTCCTCCCAGCTGAAATTTTGACTGTCCTCAGTCAACCTTGTGATACTGTGACTAGCCCATGGGTATGGTCCATGCACATTTTGAAATTGTATAAGAGGTTTGGCAACAATTTGGACTTCAACATTTCCCACCTTTCTTCACTACTCTGGGTTTACTCAAGTAGTTTTTTTCTTCCTTTTCTTCTCTCTTCTCATTAATATGTCTTCTTCTGTCTCAATTGCTGCTGCTGAGGCCTTTGTCTGGAAGGTTGACACTATCTTAATGGCTGCTTGGGGGCAGCTGGCAGCTTGTCCTGCCATTGCTGGTAGGGCACTTGTGTGGACCTACATGTGGTGGACCAAGCTAGCAACTACCAGTCTTCAGTAGGCTGGTGCCCTAAGTCTGGAAGAGTGTTGGTGGCTGTTTGCTAGCCACCATGGTGAGGTGTGAGTGAAAGAATTTGCAGTGTACTTTGTAAGTTGCTACTGCTATAATTCCATTGCTAGTTGCTAACATCTTCATTAGGAGGTAACAGTGTTACTTTCCATTGTTCTGTCTTTTACTGATCTCTTTCTTAGGTGATCCCTGCTGTGGCATCTAGCAGTGTGCCAATGGTGACCACTAACATCACTGGTGGAGTGGCAACAGTTTCTAGACCTGCTGAAGGTGGTGCTGCTGACTCCTCAGCAGCATTGCTGGTTGCCACCAGGCATGCTGAGGGTGGTGCTGCTGAGGAGTTGATAGCATTGCCTGCTAAACCCAAGGCTCCACAAAAGGTGAAGGGGAAGGAAAAGGAGAAGGCAGTTGCTATCACCATCAAAGTAAGCAATTTCTTCAAGGTACTTAGCAGCTACCAATTTTTCATCTTTCCTAGCTGCCTGTCCAAGCCTGCTTTACTGACAAGGAGTTGGCAGGTATACTCAAGGCCTGGTGGGAGATGATGGTGATAGATGACAGCATGGTGGCAGGTATCATTTTGGAAAAGGCAAAGAACAAGATAACAGTGTTGCCTGCTGAGAGGCAGGCCTTCAAGGCTCAGCAAGGGGTGGTGCATTAAATATTCCCTTTTCATAGTGGCTACCACTAACAGTTTTACAGTGTGATGCTTGCTGGGCAGACAACAACCCCAAGGGATGCTAGTACCCTACAGCCAGCCAGCCTTTCTATTGTTGTGATAGCATCCAGAAAGGCTGTTTGTATCAAGGTGAGGTGTTACAGGGGCAAGTGAGGCAGTGGGTGGTAAAGGTAGCAGCAGGGGTGGCCTTGGTCAAGCAGGCCAGGCAGTTTGTTGAGCAGCAGCAGGCCCTAGCAGCAGCCAGTAGTTCCATCAGTGTCAAACATTCAAGTCTGAACTTACCAATAGCACAAGATGGAACTATTGAAAGTAGCAGTTGTGCTGCTAGGACAAAGGGGAAGGAGAAGAGCCAGGTGACCATTAGCAACAACAACAACAAGACTGAAGCTGCCAGCAGAAGATGCCACCAACATCTGCCAAGGCCAGGAGCAAGCAAAAATGTGTGGAGATGGACAAGGATAACAAGGACAGGTAGAGGCCACAATACTGCTACAGGTAGAGGCCACAATACTGCTACAGGTAGAGGCCACAATACTGCTACAGGTAGAGGCCACAATACTGCTACAGGTAGAGGCTACAATACTGCTACAGGTAGAGGCCACAATACTGCTACAGGTAGAGGCCACAATACTGCTAGCAGAACAACAGGAGCTAGTGGCAGTGGTTGAGAGGAGTCTGGGAGGCAATGAAGAAGAGCTAGTAGCAGGTCCTAGTAGCACAAGGTGAGTTTTTTGCTAGTGCATTCTAGCATCTAGTGTTTTGTTGCCAATGTTGATTCTCCAGATATAGTGACAATAGTGACAATGAGGCAGTTCCTGAGGGGCCCAGCAATAGTAGCAGACAACTGAGAGAGGAAGCAACAGGAGGTTGAATGGTGGGGAGGACATTTGCCCCCTTGGCCATGTTGCAGCACCAGTAAATGTCTTTCTACTCTTTTCAGTATACTTTGTTTTAACCATTAGTGCTTAGATTGGTGGATGGCACTGCCAGTAACAGTAAAAGTTGTCAGTGACAAAGAGATAGAATGGTTGGGAGAGGACTTGATGGTGCTACTGCTGCTAGACATGCAAGAGGTGATCAAGAGATTCTAGTGGCAGTCAGAGGACCTGCTAGCAATTTTCCAGAAGGAGATAGCAGCAGTTACTCAGGGGTTCTATGGGGCAAGGGCAAGATACTTAGTAGTCTGGCAGACAATAGATGTACTTGATAACTATCAGGAGGACTGCAATGAGCTTATTTTTGACTGGCAGGAGAACAGAATATCTGAGGAGGTATACTGTTTGTGGGTGCCTGAAGAGGTACCATCTGATGATGGCCTGCCCTAGCAACTGCTGGTTAGCATCTGCCTCCTGCCATAATTGTAGATAAAGACAGTGGTCCCATTAAGGGGCCCAAAATGTAATATACTTGGCATCTTCTTTTTAGGTGTGAAACAAATAAGAAAATAAACAATGACAAGGGAAATGGCAAATAAAGGAAAACATATTGCAAAGTCCAAAGTGACTGCTATCATAGCAGCTTTTATGAGCAAATCATCTCAAAAGAAGAGAAAATGCTCAGTATATTGTCATGACATCTAGACCCCTTGGTTTTGCACAAGACACTAGGCAAATGTGTTGCTAAGGCTGTGCCTTTTGAGACATATATAATTATATGCATGAGGGTAAGTGTCTGGGATAAGGAAAAGTATTGTTTCAGATAGGTTGCTGAAGTTTGAAAGTGGAAAAACAAATGCTTAGCAATTCCAACTAATTATTCTCTTCATCTAGGATGTCAGGTAAGTTGTTGTCATCTAATAATTCAGTTTCTTCCAGCTGTCTGAGTGTAAGGGCAACCTCTGGGAGTGGCAGCTAAGTCACACAGCTAGCAGAGGGGAATCTGAAGTATATTAGAAAAGGTAACCAATGATACAAACAGTAACTAATCACCTAGCAGAGGGGAATCCAAAGAGAACAAGTCTAAAGATGCCTGCTGCTCAGTGCAGTGCATCAGCATGTGGCAGAGGCATAGGAACAACTGTACAGATGACTGGAGCTAACCCTAACCTTAGGAAGGTGCTCAATGAGGAAGTACAGCAAGTTCTGGGGGTTTCCAGAAAAGGAGAATGACCCCTGGAGATCTCCAGGAATCTGGAGAGCATCCTGGAAGTGTCAAACAAGCCTCAGGGAAGGGGAGTGGGTCAAGGAGAGGCAGTGTAGGTTGGGTGTGGAGGTCAGAAATGTAAGTCCCCTGACATCACCCCCCCTCTAGCATGCAGCATCTCAATGTGCAGGGTAGAAGAAGTTCCAGATCACCTGGTACACTGGTGAGATGGGATAGATTCCCCAGATGGCTCAGGGTGCATCTGTGTGCCTCCAGTAGAACTCCCTAACAAGTCCTGGCACATGCACATTTTCCCAGAGTCTCCAGGAGATGTCCTTGATTCTGTAGCCCTTCCATTTCACCTTGTATTGTAGCCACCACCAGAATAGATGACTATCCAAGATCTCCTCCACCTTGTACTCCTCACCATTGTTGACCACCACCAGAGGTGGCAGGGGTGCCAGGCATTGCCCCAGAATAGAGTCCACTAGGGCCAGTGTTAGCTTGACCATGTTGAACTGGTGCATTCCTGCAGGGAGCTAGAGTTGGTAAGCTAGGGGCCCTACCTGCTGTTCTACTGTGAAGGGTCCTAATAGACAGTGTGAGAGCTTTTTTGATGGTTGGGTGGTTGTAATATCAGATGCATCCAGGTAAACTCAATCTCCAGGCTGGTACTTGGGCACTGGGGTTCTTCCATGGTCATAATATCATGCCATGTTGTCCTTTGCCTTTTCCAGAGCTGCCTGGGCCTCCTCCTGTGCAATCTTCATCCCATCCACAAACTTGTTCACCACTTCATTCTCTGAAGGTTGGGCCTGGGGTTTAAATTCCATGCATGGATGATGTCCAGTGTCCAGGAAGAAGGGCAAAGCTTGAGGGGCCACATGAACATGGTTGTTGTATTGGGACTCAGTGTCAGGGAGGAGTTCATCCCAGTCATCCTCCTGCTTGTTGCAGAAGAGGTGGAGGTACTGCTTGAGCTCCTGATTCACACATTCAGTCTGGCCATCAGAATGTGGGTGATAGGTGGTGGAGGTGTGAAGCTGCACATTAAGGAGCTGGTAGAGCTCTCTGATGAAGTTTGCTATACACTGCAGACCCCAGTCAGACACATAGGCATTGGAGAGGCCATGGAGCTTCCAGATTGTTCTTCCAGTACAGATTAGCAATGCCAATGGCAGAGCAAGTGGTATGAGTGGGGATGAAGTGGGCTTGCTTGCTGCATAGGTCCACCACTGCCAGCATCATTGACTTTGACAATGAGGTTTCTGAGTCCAAGAAGGTACATCCTGAGGGCTTGTAAGGCAAGATAGAGTCCATAGAGTTCTAGTTTAGGTTGGCTAAAGTGGGTTTCTCTATTGATCAATGTAATAGAACCAAATCAATTATAGTGGGGTTGTTTACAGTTGTTGCTATGACACTGGCAAAGGTAATAACCAACTGCAATATAGGATGTGTTGATTGCTAGAATAAGATGATCAGGAGAATTGTGATTTATTGGTACTAGCAGGTCATTGTCCTTCAAGGCCTGGACTAGATCTTGTTGGGCAGTCACTTGGTTGGGACCAAACTCAAATGGGATACCCATCTGGGTGTCATAGGACCTGTCCAAGTCAGACCCCATTCTTGTTTCCCTTGTTCTGAGCCATCCTCACATCCACACCCTTTACATTCTTTGGTGACAGGTACTTTTGAACCAAAGCTATCCAACAGTGCTACTTTGGAGTGGCTACACTCCAGGAGGCTGGAGATCAAGGCCAATTAAGACAAACTTCCACTTTTGGGATCAGATGCCAGACTTAGTGTTAGGTAGTGTTTTTATTAGAAGCTCTAGAGTCAATTTTCCAAACACTGGCATTGGGAATCCTCAGACTTGTTCTTTATGGATCTCCCTCTGCCAGGTGAGTAGTTAGACCTCTAGAACTTCTCACAGACATTGAATATACTTTGGATCTCCCTCTGCCAGTTGTGTGACTTAGCCACAGCCTCCAGAGGTTGCCCTTATAGTCCCCTCACACTGCCCCTCCTGTATCCATGGCCACTGTTGTCCCACCTCACCAACATTGATGTTAGCACCTTAGAAACCTTCTTATGGAAGCCTCCTGCAAGTTACCATGTGATATGGGGAACCTAGGGAAATTTGGCTTCACCTCCCAATCTGGGACCCAGAGAGAGAAGTGAACTGCAGGTGCTACTTCTGCCTCTGGATAATGAACTGGAGACTCTTTCAAGGCCCCATGTAAGCTCTGCATATGGCAACAGAATGTGTGCAAGTCAGACACTGTACAAGCAGCCATGTTAAACACTGCAAGCCCTGTGGACTTGGATATGCTGACTGTTCAAGAGCCATTCCTCAACTCCCTGGGCAATACAAAAGCCTTCAGTTACTGGAGAGTCATTATACACACATGACCACAGACACAACAGGAGTACTCACTCCTACCCTGTATTTCTGATCAACACTGACATCTTCACAGACATGTTTACACCACTGATCATCACCTCCACAGACATCTTAGCCTTTTTTGGATGCTCACAACTAATACAACACTAGATGTCTCTTGTGCAAAAGTCCTGATGATTGAGAGTCCCACTCAAACAGGGAGCACAAGCCACGTACCATCAGTGTGCCATGTTTTGAATAGGCGTGTGGTAAAGATGGCAAAAACATCAAGTGCTGTGTTCAAGCATGTAGAGCAGATAGGGGAAAATACTAGGGCAATGTCCAATTGTTGTTAAAATTTGCAGATCAGTAAGAGTGTGGCCAAAGGCATGTTACAGGGCAGAAATGCCATGGAAGTTGACATTGACGATTGCAGCAAATACCTTGTTGGTATGTTACTTTGATACTTGGTTTTGCAAATCAGAGATTACTGAGTACTTCCTTTGCCATGACATTCCCTTCCTCTCCTGATGAATCTTGCATCTGTTGCACCCAGCTATACCTCCCTTTATACTACCCACATGACTGGCTGATTCATAGTTGAGGATTATAAGCTTATGCACAACAAGAAACCATCTTGACTCAGCTTCAGGGTTGTGCTGCACTCATGTGGGGTGAGATTATCTGGAGGTTAAGTGCCTCTGTTGTTAGCTTTTTACCAATCCTTCTTCGTTCAGCATAGTCCCTGATATTATAAAATATGGCAAATTTTAGTCCCACGTATTAATTAACTTAGTGACTATGACTCTGAGTGTTAGAAATCTGTACCAGTGACCGAATATATTTGACCCTAAGATCACTATGAGAGGGATACTCAGTTTGACATAAATGACTATATTGCATTGTATCCAAGATCAATATGAGCGTGATCTTTATAGTACAATTAGTCAGTGTGTTGAATGTAAGTAGTTTTCGTAAACTACTCACCCTCAGTCCGATATAAATGACTGAGGGTTCATCTATGTGAAATCCAAATATATACGCGCGTACGTGAACAACGGGCCATTGTGCACAATATGTCGAGGAATATAATGCAATCCAGCACAATGTAAGGCGTGGTTAGTGGCCTGGCGTGATGCATGTTTTCGTGGCAGTAATATCGTAAAACACTGAGTACACAGCCAGGTGCGGATGAACTGCACCGTTCGAGATTCGGATGACTGTCTTTTAATTGTTGATGCTATTAATTATCATTATTACCGATTCTTGTGCAAATGATGTTCTCTCTGCACGACTGATGGCTGTATTATATTCTATATTCTAAGTCAGAGGAACAAGTCTTCCGGTGCTCAAATTTGCTGTACTCTTCCTCGTCACTGGAGTTGTCAGGTCATTGCACAGACTTCATGTCTGCAGTCCTTCAATACGATACTATATATCACCTATTGGGTGGCACCGAACGTCAAATCAGAGACCAATGCTGGAGTCAGGAAAGAAACGGTCCTAATATGATGTATGCATAAGGAAGGACCTTCATCTTCTTGTCATGTCGTCGTTTGCACTGTCTCAGATATACAGATTCTCACACAAGACTTACTCGACCTCTTCCAAAAGCCGCACTGAATGAACAAGACGGAGTGGAGAAGGCGCAACTAACTGATACTTGTCTCTCCATTGACATCGTCACGGTCCTATCGTTAGAAAGGGCCAGATGACACGCCAATGGAAGATATATGGAAATGTATACATCTGGATCCTCTCCCTCTACATCATCACGAATCCAGCACGATCACAAAAGAAAACTGGACGAGTGCCACAACACATGAATGAGGTTTCACTGCTCCTCAATGGCAGCCATTTGTCTCTGGAGTAAGGAGGCAGCAGCGGCATGGAGGGTAAGTTCGCAACTACCCAAGTGGTTTCGAAGGTTGGGATATTGTCAATACTCGTAGATGCTTTATAAGGTTCTTCTCTAGCTAAACATGATGCTCGACACAAGCTTGCAACAATTGTGTCATTGTCGCGTGTTCGTTTGACTGCTGACATCATTGTGGGGAGGAACGCCAGAGACCGCCACTCAACAACACCATATGCAAAAAATTGAAAGACGCAATGAGTTCGTGTTCACTGACTGCTATTCAAGATGTCTGCCATGTATCAGAGCTCTTGCATGGTTTGTGAAGTGTAAAGTAACGCAATACACGGTGAACAAGTAGCGAAGTTCAGTTCAGAGCAGACCTCTCCATTTGGGCCACCCTTGCTCGATTTCACTGAGATGACAAACTGCGTTGGTCTCGGAATAAAAATCTCAGCCAGTGGACCATGAATGCCATCGATCATGCTGTCGTGTATTCGTCCCGTCCGCGTGAACACTACAGGATCACAGGCCACGCTCACCGTGCACGAAAGGGAGAAAGAGAGAAAAAAGGTCAGTCTCTTTTATGAACTGCTTTCGGAGCCTATCATATGAAAATTGAGAAGCCGGTGCTCATGTTACTTGCACCCTTTGAAGGGTGGCGTCCTCGTCCCAGCCAATCGGTTGTCGTCTATAGCGTCTCCGGTTTACTGATACCGGTATAGCCGATCTCTTCCGATGAGCCCTCTTGAGGAATATAAAATCCGGACAGAGCAAATCGACCAGTCCGCCCCTCACATAGGCCTACAGAGGCTCGTATGCTGCCAATCTGAGCTCCTGCCAAGCAGAGCCCGTCTCGGCGAACATTGAGAGGTCTTTAGACGCATCCTTCACTACGTAGACCTTCCAACAAGAATCATGACCCAAGCCCATGCGTCGATCAAAATAATATGTATAACGTTTATCGATTTCCTTCGGACTTCGTACTCCGTACTTCTTGTCGGCCGAACTATCACTGATATCGGCTGATTTTCGAGCGTCGCTTCTATTAATCACAAGTAAAAATTCTCTTGGCACGTTTTTATGCCGAATAAGGGGAGCAGACGCAAAATGAATAGGAAGCTGTGTAAACTTACTCGCCACTTGCGCTACGACAAGAGCACAAACGAAGGGTTGCGGGACCGCAAGGGAGGGGCGCCCGCCGGATAAAACTAAATAGGCAACCGGTCCGGCAGTATCCGGCTAGGTGAACTGCCGGTATAAACAGCATAGCCAAGGGTCACATGGAATAGCCAACCGAATAAATACTTTATCATTCTCCAGCGGGATGGGACCGCCACCCATGGCCGTACCACGTTGGGCGTCCTCGACCCTAACTTCTCGTTCTGACTGGTACACTTCGAGCCATCGGAAATCTTCCGATCGCCAAAATACACACAAAAAAATATTTGTATGTGATCGAAAATACTTAGAGAATGTAAATTTTATATTTTGTAACTCCGTGCGATCATTGTACAAAGCTAGCCTTTGCAACTACCAGTGCTTCGTCTGTGAACTTCAGATTTTAGTGCCATGGACTGAAAAGTATTCAAACGTGAATGAAAGTCTTTATTATATTGCCGAGACAGACTACTCCAATCAAATTTTCTAGATGCCGAATTAACTGAGTGACGGACATTGCGCACTGTGGGCGTTATCTGCGTTGATCATTTAGGCGCTGGGCCCCACACCCAAAAGCAAAGTGGACTCGTCCGTCTTTGCCTGTCCAGTACTTACCATAGGTATGTACGATAGTCCAGGCGCCCCTTAAACCACATCGACCCTGCATTTTCATTTCGAATTCGTTCCTTTTCCGGTCTGCTGAGGGTCTTGTAATGCCACCCTGGATCCGCATCCCTGATCCGCACCGCACCCCACACTCCATACCCCACACCAGATCGCAAAACAATGCATTTGAGTTGCGCCAAGGTGCCCTGGGGCCTGAAGTTTGAGGCCTTTTCGGGGATGGTTTTTTTTTTTTGACTGCAGACCAAGCATCCCCTAAGTCCCGGATCGGTATTATAAAAACATGGGAAATTTACGAGACGGTCAGACATGGCCCTATCCTCCAAGTCCTCCAAGGTCTTTGCAGAACACGTCGAGGATGTCGAAAAGGACATCATCCAGGAGTATCCTCCCGAACTCGAGAAGAATACAGTGTACGCTCATCACTTCCTTTATGATTTATGACCGTACTTCATGACGGCGATACGTAGTCGACTGGTCGATGTCCGCATCCTTCCTTTGCTTGGCTTGATCTTTTCTGTCGCTGTAGTCGACAGAATTAACACCGGTGTCGCCCGCATCGCCGGAATGGAAAAGGATCTGGTACTATCCTTTTTCTACCTTGAGACCTGATGTTGAATTAATAAAGCATCGTACAGAGACTTGATGTTGGCAACCGTTACAGCATTGTTGCATGCATTTACTTCATTCCCTATATCCTTCTGTGAGTTATCGCAGGATTTTGGGTCATTTTATCGGCTGACGGCTTCTTGTTTCCAGTCAACTGCCAAGCAACATGGTTTTGCGGAAACTGGGTGCTCGCACATGGGTCAGCGTATGTGTGACTTGCTGGGGTGCGGCCCAATTGGGCATGGGCTTCGTCCCGCAATGGGGCTACCTTGCCCTTTGTCGTACCCTCCTCGGGGTCTTTGAGGTAGATTCCACCTACGTTACTTGTGGACTGGGATAAGCATTGACCATCGGTTGTAGGCCGGTCTCTTACCTGCTCTAGTTTTTGTTATTTCGACATGGTACGAATTTTTTTTGTTCCCTTCGACCCATGTAACTTACCCAGTATAGGTACAAACGGGACGAAGTGCAAAAACGAATGGCAGCCTTTTATCTATGTTCGATCTTCATGGGAGGATTCAGCCCGATATTCGGTAGGTTATCGACGTTGATTACAGTCGTCAAATCTCAAACGAACTTAGGATACGCGCTCACGCTGATCGCCCCTCGGGGTGGACTCAGCGGTTGGCAATGGATCTTTGTGCGTTCCCTCGTTCAGCTGCGTTAGCCTCCGTTGATTACTGACACGACCCCGCTAGATCATCGAAGGCATTATTACGATTGTCGTTGGCCTTGTCACCTACATGTTTTTCCCTGACTTCCCAGACACCAACCGCTTCTTGTCTCCGGAACAGACGAAGGTCTGTCTTTCGTATATATTGTTCTTTGACCAAACCTGAGTTCGATGCAGCTGGTGCTCGATCGCGTCGAGAAAGATAGAGGCGACTCGATGCCAGACCAGATGACTTCGGAGAAGCTTCGCCGTCACTTGTGCGATTGGACGATGTGGGCATTTGGTATGCTTCTTCTTCCTTCTATTACATTCATTACGTCATAACTCATCTTATTTCAGCGTTAATGATGATGTGCGCAACAGTACCTGCCTACGCTATCGGTGAGTCCCGCATCGGTGCGTTTGCTGTCAATACTGAGAGCGTTCCAGGGTTCTTTGTGCCCATTATTCTCAACTCTATGGGCTACCATCTACGTGATTCTCTGCTCCTGTCTGCGCCGCCGAGTCTTTTCGCTGTACGCCAAGTTGACCTTTGCTTTCTGCGTGGCGCTAACTTGGGCAAATGGTCAGGTCGTCTTTGCCTTTGGATTTGCGTGGATTTCCGACCGGACACGGCAGCGAGCCCTTATAATTGCCGTTCAAACTATCCTCACAATTATTGGGCTCGCTGTAACAGCTTACTCGACAAATAATGGAGCTCGGTATTTTGGTATGTCAGTTTTCCTGTGTATACTCAACGCAGCTCCCGACCTTCAATTAGGTCTTTGCCTTACCAACGTAGGAGCTTGTTCCACCGTTCCTGGTATTCTATCATACGTAAGTCCGAGTTTACTGACTGCACCAACTGCTCTTAACTTCAGTTATAGAGCGCGAACAACGTGGTATCCCATAGCAAGGTATGTCTTTTTTTTCTCACTAGCATTCTGTCATGCTTATGATGAACAGCGATCCGTTTCAACCGCGATTATCGCTGCATTCGGTGGTATTGCAGGTGTATTTTCCACAACTGTGTAAGTTCCCGCCATCTGATGTTGAGATCACTTTTATGATTATGATCTACCTCAGATTCCGTCAGGAAGATTATCCGAGGCAAGTCATTTGAATTTATGTAGAAACTTATCGCTTAGTTTTGTCTTTCCACAGATACCTCAACGGGATGTGGTCAACAATGGGTTGCCAGTTCCTTCTGCTCATCTTGCTGGCCATGACGTCATTCACGTTCGTCCGGAGGAACAGGCTGGCTCGGGAAGGCAAAATTGGGGCCTTGGAAGGTCAACCAGGATTTTACTACACTATATAAATCAAGCATGTCGCCACACTTGGACACTGATTTAGTCAAGGACTTTAACCAGTGTATCATATCTTCCTGTATTGTAACCCCCCATTATCCCTCTTTACGCACGTTCAAAACATTGTATACCCTTCCCAGTTCTAAACAGTATGTAATAGAAGTGCCTAATATAGAGGAAATCTGGCAAACAAAAAATTTAAAGCATGATGATATTCAACTCAATCCATCTTCAAGAAGCCAAAGGTCTCGCGTCTGCTAAAGAGTCAAATGATTATTCGTGCCGTGACGTACTTGAAATTGTCTTCGGCATATCTATTTACTATGTATATATCCCCCATTCTGAGTAACGAGAGCTTGTGGTTCACTGCTCTCGACACTCGGCTTGACGCGCCATCCATGATGTTCGACTCCAACCTCATCAATGAATGGGGCTGATATGTAAACTACTCCTTCGACAGTCAAATTATAATCAAAGTCACTAGGACCAAGACCAACTGGCAAGTCACTGGACGAATCAGTTTCAGATCTCTTCGGTTTGGAGCCACTTCTATTTAGAGTCTCTGCCATCCATAGTACTTGATATTGTCTCTTATAGCTGGCCTGGGAAGCTGTCATCATGGTGAGCATGTCTAGACTCCTTAAAAACACATCTGATAATAGTTTCTCTGAATATCTCATCGAAATGTCGAGTCTCAGGCTTTGCCACTGGCAATGCTATTCGGGTCACTTGAAGAAACCTGAGCAATCACCACTATAAACTTTACCATTTGTAATGGATGTGTCTCTACTTGCAGAACATGATTCCAGAAGAACGCACAGTGTTCCAACAGCTTGGCCATATTATAACATGACTGCGGCAACGTTTCTCTGTGGTACGTCGATTCATGATGTAACCTGTTATATTTTACCCATATAACGTGATTAACCTCGAAGAATCTAAATGGCAACGTTTTGGATCTCGACATTCAACTTTGCGCAAGTAATTCAGGCCCTCGTATATCTTTCCCTAAAACGCTGTGTTGGTGATGATATTGCGTGGTTTTCCTTGATCTCACGCGCCATCAAATCAATGTGATCATCCTCCGCTGGGCAATGTCATACCCATCGTAGCGGTCTTGATTGCTCCTTTCAGCTCCTGCTCTGAAAGTCAGACCATCAGGATAGTCATGCACAATAGAGAAGAGTGATTACAACTGATCTCCATTCTTTGAGAAAACTTAAAAGATATCTAGTACTATGTGCCTAGTATCGAACGTAATGTTCATTCAATTGAAATCATCGGGAATGCATATTCAATCAGTATTTGGCGAGCGTATTTTGCACAGAATGGCGCAATTAGGAGTGGCCTGCAAAATAATACCATTCCGAGATCTATTTATAGATCGAGGTCTTTCCTTGCGTTTTTTTTGTCCTCGAAATCATCGATTGGTTTGTCTGTGTGTTATACTGTTCGCTACTGTTTTACTTCGTGTGTCTCCTCTCCTTGAAGGGCAATTGCCATCAACGTTGACAGATGATCTGTCAACGTCGTTTGGTGCTGTCTCTGGCGCTGTAAACACTGCCCCCCGTCATCAGACAGTGCCGACAACTCTCTGCTCATTGTCTCCAACAATGAGCTCAAATATATTCCTAAAAAATATGTAAAAATTTCAGAAAAAAATACAAAAATATCTCTATGTTGGCCCACACCACCTCTACAGTGCCTTTATCTTTGCATCAATGGCTCATGTTATTGATAGGTATCCCATACATAATCACAACATCTTGTATGGTCACTATGCAGTGGTCTACATACCTAATGTAGTTGAGTTTCAATGAGTAGTCATTTCTGGTATAATACCCCATCATATATTCTTTATCTTTCCTTAGTATACAATGGCATATATGTCCAATCTATGTGGTTCAGTTTCTGTTGGATTTGCTGAAGAGTTTAACATTAGTATAGCACAACATCTGTTTACTGTACATGTTACAGGTAAAATAGCCTGTTTGTAGCCAATAATTGGTTCAGTACATTTTTGTAGTATATTATGGTACTTACTATTGATATACAAGTTATGTATTGTGTATGGAACATAATAACTGTGATTATGTTGGTGGTAACTAGGAATTTGCATATACAACAATCATTCTTTGATCACTATCAGGCATAAGTAGATCTCGGACATGCCATGCTTGCAATGGCCCATACCTACTTGTGAGGATATTGCTTCATGCAACAGTAATGAAGAAAGGCTCATTTGTCTGACAATTTGATGTTCAGGATTGTCTAATCAAAGTCAATTGCATCCAAGAGTAGGATAAATCAATACAAGAATACTCACAGAAGAACATCACTGAGAATCAAGACAACTTTGAGATATCTCATCTTCTGGCAGAAGGAGAGGGGTGGGTACTTTAGCCCAGTTGCTCATTCTGCCTCCTTATAAGGGGACTGGTCTCTGAACCACCCCACCCTTGCCTAGCTTAGTCCAACAGGATTGGCACCTCTATCTAGCTGACCTTTGGACTACCTGGCCCCCTCTTACTCCCTCACTGTCTTGGCTTCCAGGCCTAATGGGTATGTCATGCTTGACACATGGCATATTCTTGTCAATCATTGATCCTTTTACTACTGGGCCTGATTAGTTAATAGTTTGTAGTCATCAGCCTCTGCTTAGTCAATAGGTTGTAGTCAGTGGCCTCTGGCTTAGTAGTCATAGGTACTTAGTCATCAAGTAGCCTTGTAGTATAAAGGCAGACCTGGGGATATTTTATCCCCAGTCCAGACAATAGCATTGCTTCTGGGTTCATTCACTAGCATAACTGCTGGGTTCATTCACTAGCATGACTGTGAGCTTGGCCAGTGCAGCCCCTTGCCTTCTGCCTTGCCCTCTGCCTTTGCCTCTCATTGGATGCCCACCTCCTGCTTGCTGTGCCCTTGGCTGGCTGGCTCACTGCTCACCTCTTGACAGGAGTGTCAGGTCATGAGTGATGGGCTTGGTTAGGGCTATCCATGGCCAACATCCCCTTACACTCCTATATTCTGGCTGCTGAGACTCTTTGAGTTGCCATTGTTGAGGAACAACTTCTACTTCCATTGAAAATTTCCTTTTTGTGGGTTCTTCAAGTGCTCTCACCAGCATCACATATAGAAGTAGATGATGACCCCTTCTAAGTTGTTCTGCTATTCACTGATCATCATGGTAATTTGAACTGTCTCCATCTCTTAGCCTTGTAGATGCTTGCAAAAGAATTGATATTTATATTAGAATTTATCCAATTGTCTGCTGGATGCATGTGTGACCTGTGTATTCTGTTTGTATGTCTTCTAGACTTTCCAAAGCATCCTGCATTGCCATTACCAGGCACCAACTGAGGTGACCAAGCCACTTGAAAATCTGCTGTCCCATTTTCATATTTGTCTCCTTGTCTCTGTTTATCACACAATCAGCAAGCAAGTGCCTTCTTGGTGCCTTCTCATGCCTGTTAATCTTCAATTACCACTTTATGTTAAAAAGAAACAATTGGACAGTCAGAACAGGGCTGTGTTTCAAACAGAAAGCTCAAAATATCTTTGTGCATTGGCATAGATCAGCACTCCATTGATGCCAGGGTCTCATGCTGTGTGTTTGTGTAATGGTAGACCACCTGAATAGGCAGAGTATGGTCACACAAGTTCTTAGTCCCATGGAATAGAACTGTTGTAAGTCCTAATATTGGCAAAACTAGTCTATCTATCAATGGTAGACTCTTGTTATACTGCAGGATGAGACAGGATAATTATGGGTGGATTAGGATGAGGAGACTGCATAGAGAATTGTAAGCTTTAGGTGGGATGATGTCATGCTCACATTACATATGCCCTCCAAGTCAGATTATGGGGAGTATACAGCTTTTAATGAGTAGGTAGAGTGTGAATAAGTAAGTCATAATCATGATAATAAAAATACTTTTGATCAAGGTGCCCATGAGACAACTCCTGGTTTACTTGACAACATGGGACTTGGGCAAGTCTGGATAGTCCTCAAGCTTGCCCTCCACATTGGCCTTTCCTGGAAGTGAAACATCTGAAGGGCCGATTATCATATTGTCATTGTCATTGTCATTGGCCAGCTTCTCTTTGCCCTTTGCACTGGGTTCCTTGATGACCGAGCCATGGGATGTGACCACGTTAAAACCCCTAGATGCCTGAGAGGCAGAGGCGGGGTTATGGTGGGAGGCAGCAGTGGTTACTACATCAGGAAGGCAGTTTGAGTCCACCTCTCGACGGTTAATACAATAGTTGGAAGTAGAAGGACCGGGTCCTGCCACAGGCTCTTTGCCATTCCTGAAGGAGTGAGGCCGCTTTAGTGGTAAAGGTGGGTGCAAGTAGGGATATGGAGTGTAGGATTGCTGCGCGTGGAACTGCTTGGTGCGCTGGACTTGCTCACCAGAAGGCACCCTCCAAGCCCAGGACTGCATATTCTACTGTCTGCTTATCGACCGCTCCTTGCTTTGGGAAGAACTCTAAGGTCACGAAGAGGTCAAGACAAGGATCAACAAAGTTAGTGGGGAGGAAGCCGATGGAAAGGGCATCTTTACCTTGCCCCAGGTGTTGTTTTCATTGTCAAAAGTTGCCAGTCAATATCTACTCGGTCTAGTCCGTGAATAGTGTGGTAATGCTGATTGTTCGTTTGGTCTTCGTCAAGAGCCGTCGGGCCCTTAGGGGTTTTATCTGTTAGCAGCCACATTGAGTTTGAAGAACCAGTGGAGCAGTAATGGCGTGCCGCACGCCGATGGAACAGAACCCGGGAAGAAAATGACAGGCACCTGCCAAAGGTTTCCAGCTATCCTTCGCCTCGGAAGTAGAATTGAAAGATATGCCTAGGATCAAGCTCAACATGGCCCAAATAGATTATCAGCATTCCAGCACCCGCCTTGACAGCTCAGAAGACGTGAAACACCTACTTCATCTTTGGTTATCATCCCAGCAGTGATGAACTTCGTTAACCTGAGTACGGTCGGTATCAAGAAGACCATGATATGTATTGATTTTGGGGTATCCCGAAGCTCAGAAGACGTGAAACACCTACTTCATCTTTGGTTATCATCCCAGCAGTGATGAACTTCGTTAACCTGAGTACGGTCGGTATCAAGAAGACCATGATATGTATTGATTTTGGGGTATCCCGATAAATGCCATAAACTTAGGCACGGTTTTCACGGAGCGAAAGGAGCGAAAGAAATAGAACCAACTCTACCGATCGAACGTTGACCTACTTCAGCATCCCAATGGAGAGTAGTTTAGCAATGTCAGCCTCCAATACATCTCTCGAGGTGGACTCGGACGAAGATTGTGGTGACAAAACCATCTGGCGCCAGTATTTTGCTCTGAATCTGTATTCTACTGCCGCTGTCCGTCAGATGACGTGGCGCGAGGGATCGCCATGCGTGCACTCGAACCTTCAGCTCCCTCATCATCACGGCAGGTCCCGTATAGGCGTCAGAACCATCACTCGCTGGCTGACATCTGTCTCAGAACGTCAAGACAACAAATTAACGAAGTATTTCTTGACAGAGGGTCAATGATTATGAGAAATAAGCACCTTTTTTTAAACAGGCTGATCATGGAAATTCGAACAATTTCTGATGCCATCTAGGCAGTCTGGCTGACAACCGGCAGCTGGAGGAATGATAGCTTCGCCACTTTATTCTCACAACTCAGGCTTCGGGCGTCGCGTTTCTGTTGATGCATCATTGAAGATGGGTGCCGTGATTGATAAATACGTGTCCAAGGAACATCGTTCACCCCAACCGTCTAATTAAACCAGATTGAGTTGATGTAAGAGATTTTCAAGGTTCTCGAACTCACAAACCAAAGTCCCGCTTTCCGAAAGATAATATGGTTGAGGTGAATCAAACACGTACGCCATTATATTTCTGCCTCTGTGGGGCACACTATTTCGAGCGGTCGACACAGCTTTCCTTCATATCTTTGCATGCCATCCCGGCAATCGTTACATTCCCTCAGCGTGCAGAATGACCATCAGGAAGGTCACATTTATGCGCATCTAAGTGCAGGCCAGTAACATCTTATCAATGCGTCCGGCAGAAACATTGGACGACATTGTCGCCGATAAATTACGAGGTCAACTTGTGGAAGATGATCTTGGTGACAGGCAGTCAAGTGAGAGTCGCGGCGATGGTGATACACCGACAGGCTAGCATGAGAATCAATCTCTCATTCTATACGATAAAAATGATACAATTTTGTCCCTCGTTACATCTTGGTACTACGGCTGAAAATCTATGGGGCACAAACTAACGAGGACATAGATAAGCAATGCCACGAAACACACGATGACCCTTCTTTGGAAAGTTCCTTGCCGGGGCCCTTTGGCCCCTGCCTTGTCAATGGCTGCAATATCCTCGTCCGTAAGAGGTGCTAATCTTGGAGTCAGAAATAAGATCAGATCCATATGAAGCTTTACTTACGAAGTTCACCAACAGCAAGATATTCTTCGAGTCTCTCCTTTTTTGAGCTTGTCCTGTTGATTCGGGTGAATGAGACGCAAAGAATATGTATGCTGGGGAGGACACCGACGTTACGATAACAGCACCCTTGGCTCTCACCCATAGGAATATGACCTGGTTTGGAGTGATTCCAAGGCGTTTGGCCGCAGAATTAATCGGGGCATCCACAGGACCACCGGGGAATTTGGTTATCGGACTACTCGTTTATTAGTTAAAATTCGGCAAGGATGGCAAACGTACGAGAGACTGCTGTAGGCTTCAATGACAATCCTGTGTCTCGCGGCGTACTCAAGGAGAGACTTGTGTTGGGCGTAGGTATAGGGGTGGAGCTCGATCTACAAGAAAAGACGGTCAGCAAGCCTGCGATGCAGTGACTCTAACCTCGAGAACACACCTGGTTGACGGCAGGCTTGATACGGGCGATCTTGACAAGAGTTTGCAGCTGTTCAACGTTGAAATTACTGACGCCGATACTCCTAAAAGCCGCAATAGGTGAGGTAAGACGAGTATTCAACTGGTTCAAGAACGAACCTCGCAAGCCCATCTTGTTTTATCTTCTCGAAGTCTCTCCAACTCCTTTCGATATCATGTTTCACAGCTACTGGGTTATGAACCAGATACAGGTCCACAAAGTTGAGTCCAAGCTGTTTTCTAATTCACTCCAACACTCCTACATGGGCATCACTCGCACCTTGTGAAGACTTCCATGAGCAGCTTCTTGAATGGGCCCCTGAAGATATTTTGTCGTTACGTATACTTCATCACGCGCCAAGCCACTCTCCCTTATGGCCTCTCCCACACTGTCTTCGTTCTGGTAGGCTGATTATAGACTTTTGTGTCAGTCTCCGTGTTCAAGGCATCAGAGAAATGATCGCTCACCCTGGGCAGTGTCAACGTGAGAGAAGCCAGTTTCCAGAGCTTGAAGCACAAGGTCCGTCACGTCTTTCCCCTTGTTGACTGACCCCGAACCGAAGGCAATGGCTGGTATCTGTGTAGGAAATCCGCGGTGAATTGAATTTGAGCAATATCAGCATGTGGAACGGACCTCGTTTCCGTCATTCAGCTTCAGTTTTTCGAACGGCATGGAAGTGAGTTAGTAAGAGCATCCTACATATATGGTCACTCTTGACAAAGCTGATGGCAATCGCGTTACCTTACTTCGTCTGGAACGTAAATCACACGGTGACGAGGGAATAAGATAATTGTGGATGCGGAGCCGAATCTAGCCGAAACACAGCTGTAACTACACCTTGATACTTGAGTGCCTTCAAAAAACCTACCAGTATCCCCACTCGCTCTTGGTCGAATTACAGCAGAGTACAGCCAGTTTTCGGGATATACACTACTTCGTTTTTGAATGTCAATATACCTGTCGCGGTAGTCCCTGCGTTTCGGACATTATTTCGCGGAGTTTTGCCATTTGAAGCCTATTTCTGACATGTAGCAAGACTGTTTAGGTGAACAGATGGACGGTGCGTTAAATCAGTAGAATACGACTGCCTGCGGAAGCGATTAAAGTAAACCATTCGAAGATTTACCTATAGTACGGCTCTCCCGCTAAGCCGAGAATGGCTGGGCGGCGTGCAAAACATTTGCAGATTTGTCCACGGCATCCCACCAATGGGCGGTTTCATCAATAGTTGAATTGCTTATGGAAAGGATTTGTATTGCGAAGTCCCGCGCCAATTTACTCAGCCCAGAACGCAGCTTGTGTCCAGTCTTCCCAACTTGTATCGACTTTTATTTTGCTCACCTTTTCGTTTTCCCCCTAGAAAACGAACCATTCTCTGGTCCGCCCATATCAATGAAAATTATCAAAAGTGTTAGAAAAGAACGCCAGTATTGGTGTGATAGACGTCTGCGGTCCATACCCGATGTCACAAGCCTTCTGAACAATCTCGCGTTCGTTCCGGTACGTCAAAAGCTCAACCGCAACAGATAGCTCCTTAACCATGGCTAAAAAAAGCTCCAAAAGCTACTTATGTCTCGGCCATCCTTTCCCGTCCACGTTCTCGTCTTGTACCATCAGCCAGCCGTGGACGGCAATCGGCTCAACGAGCTTTTCTCTGATTTTAACCGTATCTTCGTCGTTAGTGTCTCTGTGAATGAGCGCGCGTGTCAGCATTGGCACAGGCCACAACTCACACGGATATTTCGTTTCCTCGAAGGTCTCTGACTGAGTAACCTCAATACTCGGTACGTTCTTTCCATCCCTTTGAAACACTATGAAGAAGACAAATCTCGAGTTCGCATGACGGAGTCTAGCGAGATAAGACAGAGCCGGTAGATGCAGTAAATTGCCTGCGAGGAATTCTTTGGTGGGTTGCATCGGAATATTACATTGATGGACGCGCCCATCAAATTGACTCAAAAGGTCTACGCGACTTTACTTGATCGTCCAATCTTTTCGCCCTTGATACAAGATGGCGCCAAACATCCAACTGAAAGAGTTAGAATGTTAGGCCTGCAACAAGTCAGGCACAATTTCTTTTGGCTTCCCTGACTAGTTTCATTGACCCAAAATGTTAACATTCTCGTGGAAATCTCAGTCCTCACAACGTTTTCCAGCACGCCGAACGAGTTACAGCACCTTTATTGAATGTGAGAAAACGAATTTGCAACACATTAAGGGCGAGCTTCGCTTCCGAGGGCCCCACGAGTTGGCCTCTTACTCTTGGGTTCTCTTGCTCCCCCTTCCCGTCGGAAGGACTTTGACCCGGGAGAGAAGGCTGTTCCCTGGATTTTCCCTCCAGGCAGGCTCCCAGAAAGGTCGGCTGCAATGCACGTATCTCGAAGATGTTGTGGAAGTTTCACACTTTCCCGCGTACTCGGCCTAAACCCCCAAATCCAAGACTTATGTATAGAGCCCACGAGAGAGAACCCACTGTGTACTCAGGCGAAGGACACTACGTTTGCGACCATGTTCGAGAAGAGACTAGTAAGTTTATGACGCCCCCCTCCTTTCTAATAGAATACCGCTCTTGTCAATGTCCAGCTACACTCGAAACTAATGATACTCGAAACTAATGATGTTTAAATTTGGGACGGTTACGATACAAAGTACAATTGAGTTTACAGAATGTTTAGAGATGATCGCTAATTCACTTCAAATATTCCTGTTGATGTCCTGCTGGGTTCGACCTTTCTCTTGTCGGATATTTCCTATTCCAAACTGAGCACATACCACGGAGAGATGTCCCTTTGATACTCACCTTGGGACTGTTGAGAACGATCACCGGTAACAGCACCGATCACGGCATCCTTCTTGCCTCCAATACGATCCTTCGTACCCTCTGCATGACCCTTAGTTTGGGCAGCCTTGTGTTCAGCTTCGCCGGCAGTATGCTCCTGCTTGCCCGACTGTTGCCAGGAGGTGCTGCCCGTCAAGTTCCCAATGCCCTCCACGACGTTACCTTTCGCAGAGTGGAACTGTCCAGAGATCTTGCTATTTAGCGGTGCACGTGAGCAACTGGAAAACAGCGAAAGAGAAATTTCCAACATACCCAGGGTCCCCAGAGCCCATGTTATTAGTCGAGGAAGTAGTGTTAGAAGACATTTATGATGGTTTACTACGTTCTCGATGATCAGCGCGGAACTTATATGACGTTTCTGTCTATGATGTAATGGACGCGCCACAGGTGACGCGTTTGGCACGAGCGAAAGTATGAGATGACCTCATGCCTATCCCGTTACTTACAGTTGGAATACACAATTACTTAATCGACCAATGTTCGCGCGTCGTTCAGGTCCTTATCTCCGCAAGTAGGCAAGGAATTAGGCCCATGTTTGAAGCCGCAATTGCCAAGTATGGGTATTATTTTTCCTCTTGCGGAAAATTGGCTATTGCCACACCGCATGACCCCATTGATCTCAGACGTAACAACTCTCACCATTTCTCGGACGTCCTCTGAGTCTCAGATCACCGACATGAAATGGCTGTTTCACACATTCCTCGGAGTAATGGCAAATGTATTGGACACGTCCTGACGTCTGTGAGGCACAGAGGAGTATTACTGTGAGTACATTCTGTGCCCCGCTTCGCATGCCCGTGCTCACGTGGACCACATACATGTCCAGCCGTCAGATATCAATTACCTCGGTGGCAAGGAGAAAATCAAGCTCTGGAAGCCCAAATTCAACCCACTAGACAAATTCTTTGACCTGCTCAGGAAATTGACTCCCAACACGATTGCTAAACTTTCTTAAGACCTGTACGTTGATGTTCATGATTCAGCAGAGGCAAATGTGCTTGACCTTATTTTTGCAAAGACGTTTGCATTGCGTCACTAGATCTGTCGGCCTCTGGTCGCCTGAAAGCACCTGCCCCGACGCCGTCAGGGTTTACTAATCCCTCATGGACCACGGATATGTCATCTCCTGTTTTTGGTGGGGTTCAATATCACCGTGGCCCATTTGCATCTTATTCCGAGTTATCAACATCCTTCAATGAGCGCCACAAGATGACAATAGTATCATCCCATCAGGACGTCAACTTGTGAACCACTATTGTAAGGGATAACACTTCCCTTTATCTCATTGACTGGGCATAGGTAGAGTTCTACTCAGCTTGATTTAAGTACATTGCCATGACGCGACAGAATAGCCATGGGAAGATGAGTGGGACAGATGATAGGTTGTGGAACGGGGTTACACCTTTCGTCTGTGGACCGCATTTTAGGCAGGCAGTATATTTGGAAAGGATGGCAGCAAGCTTGTACTTTACGTAGGAAGATGTTCAAGAATTATTTGTTCTCGACTGTCAATATTGGCATCGTATTCCTCTTTCTGACGAGCTCGAAGGTTTGAAGCAGCCCGACGGGATTGGTTGTAGATCACTGTTGACTGTCCTGATCAGGATATTCTCCCGCTACATCGAATGGCTGTCACTCAGGCCGCCGCGCTGGCCTTTTGAACTCGATTATTGAAGCCTCTGACTTGAGTTGAGAGACTAGGGATGATAGTTTTCCTTCCATGTGGCGCATTGTACCAAAACCACACGCGTCCACGGTTTCCAGATCAATTCAAGGATAAAACTCGCGGGGTCAATCACGATAATTGGCGGCGTCAGACAGGAGTCCGAATCCGAGGGACTTACCCGAGGTATCAATCAAAGAGGTAAAGATGGATGGATGGGAGGAGGGGGGTTGGCACTCGCGATGCTCCTGGCTTTCCTCATTATGTTTCCAAAGTTCAAAGTCCAAAACTATCGTCTCCTTGTAGAGTCTGGAGTTGCCGGCAGGGACCACACCTGGCTATGGTCACATGTACCCCGTCCAGAATATAGTGCTTTGAATCCAGTTCGAACACATCGCATCAATATATTAAGGATCGTTGCCCTCGAGGCCCACTTCGTCTCAACCTCAGAATGACGCGCCACTGCAACAAGGGTGGGCAGCCAGAGGGCAGGGAGTTCTTCCATTTTGGACCTCCAGGTAGAACAACCAGAATGATGAAAGTGTTGATTCACAAGGTAATGCATTCGAAAGAATGGATTGAGGTGAACAAACGCATGGACAAAAAGCATTTATATTGCATTGATCGTAACTGGGAGTGAAAAAATACGACTTTCTAGATGTTACACGTGAAGATGTAATTCTATACGGGGCGAAGGCCCTTCATTCCACCACTATGCGTTCCTTGACATGATTTAACGTTAGATCGTATAATAAAATCCTTGTTGCCCTTCCAAAGGACCAATTTTGCCTTCCCGAGCCAGCCTGTTCTTCCGGATGAACGTGAAGGAGGTCACTGCCAGCGAGATGAGCAGGAAGAACTGGCAGGCCATTGTTGCCCATATCCCGTTGAGGTATCTATACACAAGCATAAGTCAATGACGTGTTCATAAAGTCGTTTCAGATAACTTACCTCGGGTAATCCTGCTGGCGGAATCTGAGATAGGATATATTCGTAAGTGAACTCAGAATTTGAACAATGGGAGCTTACACAGTTGTGGAAAATATACCTGCGATGCCCGCAAATGCAACGATAACTGCGGTAGATGTAGATCGCTGTTCACGATGATTGACATGAGAATGCTATCAGGAAAGGAGAATATACCTTAGTGTGGGACACCACGTTGTTCGAATTCTATCTCTGAGGGTAAGGGCAATCGTCACAATAGTCGAAGCTCAGACATACGTATGATAGGATACCAGGAACAGAGGCACAAGATCCCACGGTGCTCAAACAGAGCCCTGATCGGACGATCAGATATTGCACTGCGTATTCCCGGGGGAAAAGACATACCAAAATAGCGAGATCCATTGTTTGTCGTGTAACTTGCTAAAATAAGCCCGATGATTACGAGAATGGTTTGAAAGGCGATGAGAAGAGCTCTTTGGCGTAGTCTGTCGGAGATATAGGCAAATACAAAGGTGAAGAAGGCCTGTTAATTTTGGGAAGTTAGTGTCACTCAGAAATCGAATGCAAACTAGGCATACAGCGAGAACACCGGGTGGGGCAGACAGTAACATAGAGTCACGCGCGTCGTAGCCCATAGAAGACAGGATGATAGGGATGAAGTAACCTTGGATGCTTTCAGTGCTAATTACAAATATGAGAATGAATGAGACTCACCTGCGACGTAGGTAGGTACCGTCGCGCACATCAACATAAGGCCTAAAGTGATTCACATTAGGACTCGGTGAATGTGGCAGAGGTCAGAATCGTACCCATCACCCAGACCTTCCAATCGCTGAGATGAAGGCGAAGCTTTGCCCAAGTCATCTCGTCGGGCATAGAGTCACCTCGATCTTTCTCAACGCGGTCGAGCACAATCTTTGTATTCACTGTTAGAATGGAACCGAGAAAGAATTACATCAAGGTCAGACCTTCGTGTGCTCCGCAGACAAGAAACGGTTATTGAATGGGAAGCCAGGGAACACTAGGTAGGCGATAAGACCAACCACAATGGTGATAGTGCCTTCGATAACCTAGAGAAGGAGTGTCAGCGCAGGCTAGCACGGCAAAACGAGGTAGACGTACAAAGATCCATTGCCAGCCGTTAAGCCCACCTCGAGGGGCAATCAAGGTCAGTGCATAACCTGAATTTCTTCAGATTCGACAATCAAGAATGAAGTCATTCACTTACCAATGATTGGGCCGAATCCCCCAATGAGGATCGAGAAGAGATAGAAACCTGCCACTCGCTTTTGCACCTCGTGTCGCTTGTACCTAGACCATTTGGGTGAGTGCGAACTCCATGGGAGGAGAAAACAAGAAACATACCAGGTCGAAACAACGAACACTTGAGCAGGAAGGAGACCAGCCTGTAATCGATGGTCAATCTTTATGCCGTTCTCCAGGTAACTTAGGCAGATATACCTCGAAGAAACCGAGGAAGGTGCGACAGAGAACAAGGTAGCCCCACTTTGGAACAAAGCCCATACCCAACTGCGCCGCACCCCATCCAATCACACATATACTTAGCCATATGCGGGGACCTATCTTGTGCACAATTAAGTTACTCGGTATTTGGCTGGGCACAATCATCAGCCGAGAGAACAACCAAGAAGGCTATAGGAACTCACGAAAGAACATAGGGAACAAAGTAAATGCACGATGCAATGCTGTAACGATCGCCAATGGTGAGTTCCTGTAGGGTCAATTAGTTCAAGACACAGTCTCAAAGCGAAAACAGAATATACCAAGTCTTTCCCCATTCCAGCGACGCGGGCCACACCAAGGTTGACTCTATCAAGTACAGATACAGCATAGAGTAAGCCGAAAAGCGGAAGGATGTGGAGATCGACCGATCGCCTAGGGCGTCGTTCAGTTAAAGACTTGTAACCACAAGGGAGGTGACAGGCGTACATTAATTTCTTCTCGACTCCGGGAGGATACTCCTCTATGACGTCCTTCTCAGCATCCTTGATACGTATTTCAGAAAGCTCGGAAGACTTGGAAAATGGGGCCATGTAGAATTGTCGCATAACGGGCTTCGTACCTTTATAGCATTGTGAATGCTGGCAAAGAATTTAGGAGAAGCTAATTTCAAAGAACACATCCCCAAGGGGAACCTTAAGCCCTAGGGCGCCCTGTCACAGGTTCAACGAACCCTTTGTTCTGCGACCTGAATGTGGGGTAATGTGGGGTTTGCGGATCCAGGGTGGCGTCACGGGACTCTTTTGGAGGCGAAGGAGGACCCCGGAATATTCTGATCCGTTTGATCCCAGATGCGAGTCAAATTCCTGATTGTTGTGACCAAAGTTTTCTATGATTTTTCTTGAAATATCCGTAGACGATAGAGACCGACATGGTTTGAAAATTGCTCAAAGTCTGGACAAAAATGAGCAAAATTTAACTCTTTGCCTGAGTGGAAAGAAAAGCTCGGCTCCGCATGGCGAGCGCTAGAAAAAGAAAACAAGGGACAACATTCAATCAAGACAAACAGTAAACCACCAGTTCTTCAGTTTCACCTTCAGCTGTCTCCGCGAGCATCACATCCAGCAGATCATCAGAGTTGACCGTGTTCTTGTCATTGAAAATCCTTTCTTAAGTCTAGCTCACGGAAATTGGTAAAATGGCCCGATATTGGGATCAACGATGGCTGAGGTACGATTCGGGGTCCTAGAAGGGAAGAAGCGGGGTTAGAATGATTGATGCTTGATGCTTTGAATGTAGCCTCGGTTACGAGTCTTCAATATCAGTCAATATCTTGGCAGAGAAAAGTATTTGATTTCGACGTATATCATCTGCCTGTAACGTGGAAAACGGTAGTCATTATGATAAAAACAAGTAAATCAGTAGGATAAGTGAGTAAGGTGGGCAGCGAACTCGGAACGCATAATAATTCCCAAGGACAAGCGCTCGACAGGACAAGAGTGTCACTGAATGTCATATATGTCAATTCAACGTGTAGCGGAAGACGATTTGCGTTTTTTTCTCTTCAGTGACAGATGGCCTTGGATGGTTGAATCGTAGTCGCGGAGATAACATCCGGCAGAACGAAAGGCCTAGGGGCATAGGGGACCATAGGGGTGACCAGGCTGGCAGTGGAATAGGAGCGGCTGCTTACTGCCACATGGTGATGTTCTCTGCATGTGATCGGCAATTCAAATATTCACTAGCCGGCCGGCTTCAACCCTATTTGCCACCCACACATGACTTCCGCCTACCACTAGAACGCCTTCGATGTCGTTTAACGCCCCTTTGCCACGCAACCTTCATTCGCGCGGATGGAGGCGGATGGAGGCGGATGGCCGTCTTTCTCGTATCGATAAGCGAGTGTAATCGAGTGACAAATTCCTCTCGGCTGATCGCATCAGGGTCACCTCGTTTTTTGTATGCATTTAACTATATGCACTTTCATTAAATCCATTCCTTAGAGTTCAATAAGTCAGCGGTTGGCATTGTTTCATGCCGGTCAAAGCAATTCGCGGGCTCTCGGGTCAGTCTTTGAAAGCGGAGTGGACAGTCGGAGAGTATACGATCGCGTCGTCACACTTCTGATGCGTTTTGTTCAAAGAAGGTCCGTCGAGTGTTCTAAGGCTGAGTGCAATGACAGCTGGATGACAGATCGTGGTAAGTGTACAAGTTAGGGAGCTGTTCAATGGACGGGACTGTACGCACGCTTTACGAATGAGCGTTTCGGACGACACCTAAATGATAAGGAGCAGGCTGAGAAGGCACTGATGACGTGTTTGCGAAGGTCGAGAGACACATTCGAAGAGATTGTTTGAAGGAGTATGAATGTACAAGGGCCATATCCTTTTTCTCGAAACGCGCATTTCACCCTTTTCTAAGCTCGCGTCGTCGCAAATATACCATGTTCATGTCAGGCAGTCTCTACACAAGTTCGAGAAATAGCATGGAGACTGGGCACCGCACTAGAAGGACACTCTTCTTAGCGAGTGGCTGAGGAACTATTCCAAGGCGGGTATAACGTGTGATTCAATTACTCACGACTAAAGAGACACGCCGCCCATCAAGACGAAGGCGCCACGCCCTCAGAAAAGGAGACTGCGATTGTTCGGGTACGGGGGGGCAGATGTCGCCAGGCGGAGAAAGGGCCAATAGTGGTGGTATATCTTCCTGTGGCTTGGTTTGAGTTCGAGGAGACTGAGAGTTTCGATCATTTATAATTCCATATTATGATTGTTTTTTGGTAGGTAGTAGATTCCACCAGACCCGTGGTCAACATCCCATGCTCACAAGCGGTTGATGATGACATTTGCCC
Organism: Termitomyces sp. DKA64; assembly: GCA_017657295.1. Lineage (NCBI taxonomy): Eukaryota > Fungi > Basidiomycota > Agaricomycetes > Agaricales > Lyophyllaceae > Termitomyces > Termitomyces sp. DKA64. The sequence goes on from JAGGAV010007821.1 coordinate 43,298, forward strand.
ACTATAAAGCTCTTTATTGCTTCGTTGTTACGCGGCGCGCTTCATGACCACTTTCTATCATTGATCAGCTGCTCTGCAGGAAGGAAGCCTAATCAAACATAGTACGAGGTTGGGTGGCCTTGCGTCATCGTCTCACCATTCCAGCTCTTCGATAGGATTGCAATAGTTCCAGAACATCGGCGGATCAGGAGGAAGCCTGGGTTACAATGACCTTGTGAGAATAACAGGAAAGTCAACCTGACGTCAACAAAAGACATCGTCACCAAAAGGATACATTTGTGCAGATTTTGCGGATATCGAACGATTGATTCCTCGATATGACATGTCTCACGGTACACAAATTTACAGGTCAAATCCTCTGCGTATACGCGTATGTACATATGATGGTGTAATTAGAACCTAACATAGTGTCGAAGGGTCCGTAGAAGAATAGTATTTGGAGGTAAACGTGCAGTATTATACAGTACAAATCGACGAACATATATACTAAATGGTCGATGTAAAGCTGCATGGGGGTAGGTTTAGTGAAGGACAGCGGGCCACCAGATGCAGGTATCATTATCCTGATTGAACATGTACATGATAGCACTTTTTCTCTAAAGTATAGCGATGTAGAATAGTGACTATAGTGCATTATAGTGATGCATTAACCTGATGGAATCTCAGTAAAAGTGTACATAAGAGTCCGTCCGGCCACAATTTCGAACGAGATTTGATGGCAGACAAGGGTCCGATAGGAATTTCAGAAAGGAGGGACTGAGACAGTCCATATCTGCATTGGAATCCTACTGGAAGGCATCAGTAGACAAGATTTCAGAGCCCAGCAAGTTTTATTATTTGCCACTTCAAGACAGTAGGATAGACAGTTGTCCTACAAGGCTGAAAATCCAAGACAAATCAGAAGTTCATCTTGTGGTACTGTGTGATAAGTATGCAAGAGGGCCTTCGCATCCAAGAAGGATGTCCAAGGATGATGGTAGTTCTCATGCCCAAAAGAAGGCCTCATCAGGCAAGCTTACAGAAGATTATATTCCTTGTCTTTGCCAGCAGTGATATGACAAGTTTCAAGATATCATCAATGGTAAAGGAGGAACTTCCTTCATGGTGCAAGGTCAATCATAGATAAATCTCATTGATGAATCCAAATGCTACTCCTATTTCATGCCATGGTGCCCCAAATCATTGTAGCAGCAACTGCAGAACAAAATTCACTGCTACATGCATGAAAATTGGTGGGAACCATGTGAAGCTGATCAGGCTGCACCACTACTGTGCATCCTCAAGGAGGATGGATTTTTGCAGACAGCACTAGATGATTGTCAACACAATGATAACACTGTTAAGAACATAGTTCCCTTACCAGATTAGGAAGTCATGTAGGAGGATGCAGCGCCATGTAAGGTCCAAAATTGACCTTACAGATGCATATGAAAAAGTGAAAACATGTACATTGGACATACAAAGAACATCATTTATAGCCATTACTGGTACATACTGCAGTAACATTATGCAGACTGTGATGCACCAGCTGCTTTCCAATGGCTGGTGACATCCATCTTTCAGGATGTCATTGGAAAGTGGATGCATGTGTACTGAAATGATATATTGGCCTTTTCAGATTCCATCGAGGACACATGCGACATTTGTTGGAGTCTTTAAAAGGCTGTGTGAGAATAAGCTCTACCTCAAGTGGAAGAAGTGTGAGCTATACATCAAGCACATAGAAGTTGGAGATGCTGGCCATCCTAGAAGCCCTCCTCCAGTGGGAAGACAAGCTCCTAGAATATAAGATCCATGTTATTACAGATTATAAGGCCCTTAAGCTTTTGAAAACTCAACATAACTTGTCTCCATGCCAATGATGTTGGATGGATCATATGTCAAGGTTTAATTTTGACATCACCTATGTAAAGGGAGAGCTCAACAAGGTATTAGACTGTCTGTCTTGCTAATTTGAAGGCAACACCCACAAAGACATGCATCACATCTATGACTATGTATGCATTGATGTGTGAATCAACCTAGAAGAGGATGATCTTCCTCTTAGACATGTGCACAGGTGCAGCTGGATCAGATCCATGCACTTGATTACATACCTGTACATTGGTGCTGGGAGTTGCAGGATTGTCACAAACTTTGTGATGAGGAAGTGCAAATCCTGGATGCTACTGCAAAGTTGATACCAGAGTCTCAGATGGACTCTGGAAGGGATGTAGATATGATGTTAGAGGTGGCTGAATTTCAACAGGCCAATCAGCCCCAGACAATCAACTGAACTGATGACATATTTCTTTGTCAGGTCAGATCTCACTACAGTGAAGATTATTTCTTTGCTGAAGTGATGGCATGGCCAAAGCACTATAGGCCCTTCAAGGTGGCTGAGGAACTGATCTGGACAACTAATGTCCTAGGCCATGAGGTACTTTGAATCCCTTGCAATCAGGCCTTAGGCCACAAAACTCCTTTGACCAAGCTCATGGTGTAGTCAGGCACTTTGGCACCTAGAGGACAATGGAACATATACATGGGTGGTACTGGTGGCATACTGTAGTGGTGGATATATGCATGTATTGCATGACTTGTCAGTCATGTCAGCAAGCAAAAGGAAGCAATCAGCTCCCTGCAGGGAAACTACATTTCCTGCCTGTGCTGGTTAAACCCTGAGACTTAATAGGGATGGGCTTCATAGGTTCTTTCCCTGAGTCTAAAGGGTTCAACTACCTGTAGGTCATCATCTGTCAGATCACTAGTATAGTATAACTGATTTCAGTACATACTACCTATGACAGGTATAAAGCTGTCATGGATCTATTTATATTGTTGTTCTGTCTGGGTTGGGTCAAGTGAGGCTGCCTAAATGACAGCCTTGCACTTTTTTTTTGACATCAACAAGACTCATGAAAATTTTATTCTGTCCTGACTTGTCCTATCAATGTCCACCCTGTTTGTTACCCAGCGGAAGGCATGGTGAGGAGCAGCACAATCTCCTATGACAACAGGCCCATCAATGAGCAAAGCTGTCACCCTGAGCTGAGCACTGTCTGTGACCAACAAAAATTTCAAGACACCACCCTGATCACCACTCACCCCTCTAGCCTTGAAGAGAGCTCTTCAGACTTCTTAGACAAACCACCCTTCCCTCCAAATAATCAAAACACTTACTCTGGCTCACCACCACCAACCATTGCATAATTGCCAGCCATGCCACTGTCACCAATCACTGCCACTAATGTCATTATTCACTGAAAATTGCCTCTTGGCAGAAGTAAAAGTGATGAAACTCAAGGACTGTCCCATGCTGATTCCAGGCTGAGTAGATTCTAAAAAGTTACAAGAATGGTCAAATGCCTGCAGATGGTACCTGAAACACTCAGAAAAGAAACCTGCAGACATATTGAGATACATAATTGATGGAATGCTAGAACTGAGGGTTCATCAAGTGGTAACAAGAAAAACAACAGAACATTGACACCCTCTCCCTTGACAAATATCTGACCAAGTCCACCTGGTATGTGCTGCCTTGCAAATGGGAGTATGGGGTCTGAAACATGATTCCCTTGGGAAGACAAGGGAGTAAACTGTTCACAGACTCGGTGATCAAACTTGAAATTTTGAACACCTTGCTTCTGAACATGAGATTGACATGTGGCCTCTCAGACATCACTTCAGGCCCAGATCAAGGCCAACTTGCACCCAGACTTGTGTGCAAAAGTGAATAACTCCAACCTCATTGCTGCAATGTTCACTAAGTGGGTGAGGGACATCACAGAGCTTGATGAGGACCTTTGAGAAGAAAACATGCACAATGCCTCATCAATGCCAACAATGTGAACCAGGCCACCAAATGTCAGAAGTGCAGACTGCTCACAGAAGAACTCTCTGATCCACTGACAAGGGCCTAGACCCCAACCAACTCTGGCACCAGCACTCCAGCCCTGAAGCCCCCCAAGCTCATGAAGAAGATATTGGAGGAGCACCAGGAATGCACATGCTGCTGACTCTCATACTGTGGCCACTTCAACAAGCTAGACAAGTGCCCAATGAAAATCAGCAACTCATGGCCCAACCCCTGCACATACAAACCACTAACCCTCAAGGTGGCATTGGCTGCCAAACCAAGAATGTTGCCAGGTTTGCATATGGGGATGACATTTGCAATGAAGATACCAACTAGTACATCCCTCCTTCTGACCCCTCCTTTATGGGCAGGCACCTGAAGGCAAAACTTAATGTCTTCAGGCCATCTATCTCCTCTTTCTGTAAGGGGATGGTCCCCCTAGGACTGTTTGACTCTATTCCAGGCTTAATCCAAGGATGATCCACCATTCTAGCTCATCTGACATACTGTCTGTCATGCCCTACACCCTTCTGTCCCCATTAGTCACCTTCCATGAATCACATGCTTGGACCTTACTCAGTATAGATTAAACACAGTACATTGGGGGCTACAGTACACCTATGAGAGCCATGGAATGCAATGCCCCCCCACATATGCAGAGAATGAGCAAGCCAGTCTTTCCAAGGCCATTTTAGTCTGCTCTTCCCTACTACAGCCCAAACACAGAGAAAATGGAGGAACATTGATTGGTGCTGCTATGAGTGCCACCCACAGGGGTGGATGGCAGGGATCAAGCATCACAGTCATGGGCCAATCCCACTAGGGACAAGTGAAGGTCAGGGTGTGGGGAAGGGAAAGACTGGTGCCAATATTAGGAAGGTGAGTGAATATAATTGAGATAGGGTAATTTTGTTAGGTTGGATGCCCTCCAGGACAGCCAGCAGAGGTAGCACCACTGGGGTTTGACAGGGCTGGCAGTACATAGCATGGGGCAGCAGGTTCAAGGATCTGAAAGCATTGGGTTGCATGAAGGAAGCTAATCAGGGGGCTTAGGGTACCAGATGTAGACAGTAGGTAGGAAATAGACTCAGCTTTGCACCTCAGCTTTTGGAGAAGGTGTCAATGTCATTTGAACTGATAGTGGGGGCATGCTAGCAGGAAGTGGTGGACATTCTTGACAGTGAGGGTTCCATAGTGGGGGCACATGAGGGTCTTGGAATGATGGATGTGAAAGAGGTGGTGGTTAAGTGGGATGTGTTGGGTGTGGAGCTGGGTAAGAAGAACAGAGTTGCAACAGTTTAGGTGCTGGACTAAGTGCATGAACTTCTTGGAGGGGAAGGACTGATTGATGACATGGATGTCTGGGTATTGGGGAGACTTCCTCCAACAGGACTTCCATGCAAGATGGAGCACTTCAAGGGTGGCTTGGCAGGTTGCAGGGATGCTGATTGGGAGGGGAGCTTTTTGCAATACAACTGGGAGTGACTGTTTGTTGCTCAAAGAGCCTTGCACTGCTGCTTTGGCTAGTTCATCCACAGGCTTATTAGGGGAAAAGTTGACATGGCCAGGGGTCCAATGCACCTGCAAGTTGATGACATTGCAGGTACAGTCCACCCACTTTCCACCACACTGGGCAACCTGATGGTGCTCACTTGCTCTTGTGAGTCTGTCCTGCTTGGAGTGGAGATGCTCAGCAGTTGAGTGAGCCCAATTGAGGAGATAGTGTGCAGGATGGGGGTGTTGATTGAGCAAGGCCAGGATCATGGCCTGGCTATCACTGCCAATGATGACTTGTCCTGGAAGGTGCCAGCCTAGGGTAGTTAGTAGGTGTAGGCCCAAGATGAATCCTACAATCTTGGCTTCATAGACCATGTGTTCTGTCTTGGGGCCTAGGTGAAGCTGTAGTGAGGCTTTCTCACAGCCCTGGATATAAAGCACAGTGGCAGCCCCAATACAATCTTTATACCCTGAGCCATCACAGTATACAGACATGGGGGCCAAATAAAGGATCCTGTCTGCCACTGCTAGTGCTGCATCCTTACCCTCCTTGATGTGTGTTGAGAAGGAGGGAGAGTAGTTTGGGTGACAACATATGGGCTCAATTGCCTTGATCTTGAAAGGGTCAACCCTGGTGACAAAGAACAGACAGTGGAGGGAAGACTTATGTCAGGTGACATAGTGCCTGGCAGCTCTGCAAATTGACGAGTAGAGGGGGTGGGAGCATGGCAGAGAGAACAAATGTACTGCAGCTCTGTAGAGCACCTTCTGGAATAGGAACTCAACCAGAAGGAGATTTGCATGCAGGTCCATGATGTTCCCAGCAGTTATGCTCAGTGCCCCAGTCATGAGCTTAGCAGCTCATCTCTGGGCTGGGATAAGCTTGTTAGTCACTGCAACCAACCCAAGTCTCTTCTTCCCAGAGGGAGAGTCATGGATGCCAGTGTACCAGATGTTGGCTGTGTACATGATGGCTGGGACAGCCACTGTGTTAAAAAGCTGTTGTATGCAATGGGGGGGCATACCACCAGATATCCTGGACAGGCACCTTACTTGTAGGGTCCACCAGGCAGCCTTTGCCACCACTTTCTGACAATGGGCATTTCATCTCAGCTTTGAGTCAAAGACCACTCTCAAGTACTTGTATGAGGTAACTGTCTCAACAGTCTGGGTGGTGGCCAAGCCATCAGGGTTTACCCTGGTCAGGGTGAGATCCTCTGGGATGGCATCATGGTGGGAGCAGGGAAAGTTTATAAGTGCAAGCTTAGATAGTTCAAAGGGGGAATTGTGGGAGATAGACCACTCAAAGCCACCATCAGCATGCTGCATCATGTTGGTAACTATGTGGTGGGCTTTGCAAAGTGTATGGGCAATGGCAAGCATCATAGAGTCATCCACAATCCCAAAGGAAGATTCAGAGTGGGAGCTCAGAGGAGCCACAAGAATAAGGGGGGCATTGTAAAATGCATAGAAAATCATGGAAAGCAGGCATCCTTAGGTAGTGCCATTCAGAATGTCAATGAGATCAGACACAAAGTCATCAAACTTGAGCTGCATGTGGCACCCTGTGAGCATCCTCCTCATGAGGCATATATAGCACTCTGGGACTCCTCACTCCCTCATATTGTAGATGAGGTGGTCATGTACTATATTGGGAAAGGCCCCCTGGACATCAAGGAAGAGGGCCAAGGCCACTTTACCAGCATGCCAGGCATCCTTGACCTTGCTCATGACCAAATGCATTGCATCAGATGTGTTGTGGCCAAGATGGCTGCCAAACTGCCCTGAGGGCAACATGTTGTGCTTCTCTGCAAGGAAGGAAAGGTCAGCAGCTACAATGGTAGAAAGGAGTTTTCTGATTGTATTGAGCAGGCCTATGGGGCAGTAAGCCTTGGCCTCATTGTAGGCTGGCTTGTCTGGTTTCTGCAGGACAAGGGTGGTCAAGACCAGCAAGCTGTCATGATATACATCTAGTGCAAGTACTGCATGGAAGATGTAATACAGGTGGTTCAGCAGGGTGTCAACACACTGCTTCAATATTACATTGGTCATCCCATCAGGACCTGGGGCCTTGTAAGGCTGCAGCTGAGCAATAGCTGCTGAGATACATTTCCAATTGAAGAAACAGATATCTGGCAATGGGCATGGGTACACCATGGATGGAGTACAGTCATTTTCATATACCTCAACCATCAACAGCTTGTTTTTTGGATGTTGCAGTGATTTTGGCTGTCTCTACATTTGGCTTCTCCATCAGCCAGTTCACCCTCTAAGCCCTTTCCAGACCCCACTCCATTCTAGAAGCTTCACCATCATCAACAAGTGTATGTGCAATATGAATCTGAAAATAACTCTAAGTCCTGCTATGAGGACACTTGCAAAGTGTTTTAGTGGGCCACAGTTGAAGCATCACTTATTTGCAGCTGTGACACTTGCATTCCCATTATATATCTGCCCAAATTTAAGACCCATCATCTCATAATTGCAAGCCTGAGGTACCTTACTAGGAGGCCCATTAGATCTAGGCTTAAGATTGCTTATTGGCTTTATGCCACTTGGTCTGTGTGATGGATAATGTGTCACAGTTTTATGCATCTGCTTACTCTATTGATTGTGCCCCAATTTTGGCTACAATCAGCATGCAAGGAGAACAAACAGGAAGGAAAATGCAAAAGAACAGGCTACACTTGGACATAGGCCATTTAGAGACAATTGTAGGTCAAGGAAGGTAGGGTTTAGCTGCCATAATGTTAGTAATGTTAGTGAAGGAATTGAGGGATTTTGTGGGAGTTTACTTGCTGAGACATTTTGCATTGAATAGCTTTGATTTTGGATACAATTGGCATGTGAAAGAGAGCAGATAGGTGGAAAAAGGCAAAGGAAGGAATTACATTTGGTAACAGGTTGTTCAGCAATCATAGATTTGAAAAGGAATATACTAGCAGTCAAATAGTTAGGGATAACTGTCAGGGGACTTCCATCTCCAACTGCTGTGCCCAACCTACACTGACCCTCCTCATCTGACTCCCCTCCCCCAAGGCTTGTTTGACACCTATGGGGTGTTTTCCTGATCTCCAGAGATCTTTGGGGGTCATCCTCCTCTTTGGGAAACCCCTGGAAGTTGCCATAATCCCTCATTGAGCATGTTCCTGAGGATAGGGTTAGCTCCAGTCATCTGTGCAGTTGTTCTCATGCCTCCACCACCAGCTGATGTGCCACACCAAGCAGCAGGTATTCTTAGACTTGTTTTCTTTGGATTCCCATCTGCTAGGTGATTAGTTACTATTTGTATTGTCAGTTACCATTTCTAACATACTTCAGATTCCCCTCTGCTAGCTGCATGATTTAGCCATCACTCCCAGAGGTTGCCCTTACAGCAGAACAAGTCTCCAAATCCTTGGTCTGGAAGCCCCTCATAGCCTGCACAGAGTCTCTGAGCCTCCTATCTGTCACTTCCCCACCAGGCTTAAGCACCTGTGGAATTCCATATCTCAGCTCACCAACCCAGACACTCTCTCAGGGGCCCCAGTCCCTCAAGATGAGGCCTGGACTTGCCTGCTACACCTAGAGAGCCAGGTGCAATTGACCCAATCTTCCCTCACCCATTATACAACTGGACTCTCCACCCTTTGCCAAACCACTGAACTCATTTCCCAGTCCCTTCA
>JAGGAV010007822.1:0-51745 GCA_017657295.1 Termitomyces sp. DKA64
TAACTTCACCACTTGTATGTTGTGGATCATGTGCATCCTTGGCATTGCAGGCCTCTGTCCAATACATACAATTTGTAAGTGCAGTAGTCAGCAATAAAAGTAGTTTCCACCAGCAATGGCATCTGTCAGTGTATGTATGCTAGGTGCCAATACAGTTTCCAAGGATATGTATGTGATGTCAAAACTGCATAATATCTGTCAAATATATAAGAAATCATACCACATGTCAGAGTCTGAAGTGTAGATGCTTGGTTAAGCAAGACAAGAAAAATAGAGATGAAGATCACATGTCTTTGAGTATCTGATTTTTGAGAGGCAAAAGTCCCTTTGTTGCTATGTGATGATGCTAGTGACTGTTGGTAAGAAAGGTCTCAACCAAGTGCTTCTAGACCATGGGCCTAGGCTTTCATGTGATGGGGCTATGTCAGAGTCAGGTGCTGCATCAGATAAGATAACCTGAGATGGTGGTAACAGTGCTCAGCAACAAGTGGGTCTTATTACTGCTTGCTTAGTTGCCTGCTGCTCACTTGTTGCTCACTGCCTCCTTGATCTCTGAGGCCATGTTGGCCTCACCCTAGCACCAGATGACCACTTGCATGCTTGGCCTCCCACTCTCTGCACACCCTCACCTCTTGTTGACTCCACTACTTGCTATATGGCCTGCCCCTCATCTGCTCCTGGTCTGCTGCTGCTTTTATGCCAGCCTGCTGGTCACTCACTTGTTGCTTGCTGTGGCCTGTTGGTCACCTCTTCATTGGCCAGCTGATGATCAAACCCCCTACCACCACCATCTCTTTATAATGTGTATAGTGTTCCTCTCTACAATACAGCTTAAACCACTATGCTCCTTAGCCTCAGCCTGCTTGCTTGTGGCCCACCCTACTCTGCTCTCTTGCAATGTTCCCTACTCACCCACAAAGCCTTGTCCATCAGGTCACTGGACCTTGAGGGGGGGGTGATGTAAGGGGACTGATCTCTGTCTTGTGTCCTGTCCATCCATGGGCAGCTAAGTGGGGAAGTAACCCTATCCCTTAGGGGGAGTGCACTGCCTCTGTACCAGTTCCACCTCTAGCCAGGCCTAGCCTTGGGGTTGAACACTCTATCTAGCCATTCTTGAGGCCACCTGGCCCTCTCTTACTCCCCTTCCATCTGGGCACCATCAACTAACAGGTCAGCTGGTCTCTAGCCCTTGGGACTCACTCTATGTGTCATACTTAGTTACCCTTGTCTTAGCATTACTTATTGCTGATTATTGTTGCTTACCTCACTCCTATTACATGCCAGCCCACTTAGTCCATAGCTTGTAGTTAGTGGCCCTCTCTTAGTCATTTGGTAGTAGTCATTATACTAGCTGATATAGTATATAGGAAGGACCTGAGGATAGAATATCTCCAGCCTAACAATAGCATTGCTTCTGGGTCTATTCACTAGCATAACTGTAAGCTTGGCCAGTGTGGCCCCTTGCCTTCTGTCTCACCCTCCTCCTTTGCCTCTTGCTGAATGCTTGCCCCTTGCCTGTCATGCCCTAGGCTGGCCCACTCATCACTCACCTCTTGACAGGAGTGTCAGGTCATGAATGGTGGGCTTGGCTTGGACTATCCACAGCCAATGTCCCCTTACAACCTCCAGTTTCAGAACCAGGAGCTAATGAGGGAGTTGGAGGTTTAGTCTGGAGAGCTGGAGGCCCCACATTGTGCACATTGGGCATTGCAGGAGCAGGTGTGGAAGGTAGTGCTAGAGCAGGAGGAAAGGTTGCAGGCTGGGGGGGGGAGTTTATGGGTAGGGGTGAGGGGAGTTCTCATAGAGATACCCTCTAGGAGCAGTGGGTCCAGGTAGGGGGGTGTAAGGGGACTGGTCCCTGGACCATCCCACCCTAGCCTAGCTTAGTTTGTGAGGACTGGCACTCTATCTAGCTGGCCTCCAGACTGCCTGTCCCCTTCTTACTTGCTCACTGTCTCAGCTCCCAGGCCTAATGGGTATATTGTACTTGGCACATAGTATATTGTTGTCAATCATTGATCCTTTGACTACCAGGCCCAATTAGTCAGTATTTTGTAGTCATTGGCCTCTGCTTTGTCATTAGGTTGTAGTCAGCAGCCTCCAATGTAGTCATAGGTACTTAGTCATCTGAGTAGTTCTGTAGTATATAAGGCAGACCTGGGGATAGACTATCCCCAGTCTGGACAATAGCATTGCTTCTGGGTTTATTCATTAGCATAACTGTGAGCTTGGCCAGTGCTGCCCCTTGCCTTCTGTCTCACCCTCTGCTTTTGCCTCTTGCTGGTTGCCCACCCCTTGCCTGTCATGCCTTTGGCTGGCTTGCTTACTGCTCACCTCTTGACAGGAGTGTCAGGTTGTGAGTGGTGGGCTTGGCTTGAACTATCCACAACTGACATCCCCTCACAGGGGGAGGGGTGAGCTTGGGGATGGTTGGTGAGTTGACAGGCTCAGCACTGTCTAGACTTCCTTAGTGAGTGTTGAGACTGTTTCCAGAGCTTGTGGCTGATACTTCCCAGAGCAGCTCTGAGTTCATCAGGAGATACTAGATGGGGTGACCACTGCCCAGTCCTTTATCCAGGATGGTCTTTGCCAGATTTGCCCCAAGTACCATCTTCCAGAAATTCCCAAGTACCACCTTCCCCCAGAAATTGAGCAGGGCATAGGGGAGCTGGAGCTCACAGTCATGATGTCAGGAGAATATAAAATAAGCTCATGCTGCATACCCTTTGTATCAACTCAAGATCCATCCATGAGTACTGATTATTTTTAATTATTTTTATTTCTCCAGAATTAGTCTTACATAAGTGTAAACCCAGCTTTCATATTAAGGCTAACCCACTCAACTAATATACTGCATAGATGAGATCCCATTAGTGCTCTTATATGCCCATATTTTCTGTCTGATTTTTTGCTAATGGTAATCTGCTTTTGCCACAGATTTGGCAGTCCTGTTAGAATTTAATGATGATCTTTTACCTTTCAAAGTAATTGCTTGTTCACAGTAAGTATTTGTGAAATAATGAGAACTAATATGTGGAAAGTGAGATAAAGTGTATATGAACAGTAGTGCACAACCAGCCAATCGAATATTGTGATTGAGTTGTGACCCATGGATAAGTCAATACCAATGGTAACTATACAAAAGACAATCATGTTAGTCAGATCTCTTACTACAGAGTTGAAACAGGTTCTAAGCTTTCTTCAACATTCAAAAATGAACTCAGAGATCTCCCAAAGCATTTTCTTCCAAGTTCAAATCATGTGCTACTTGGCGTTGGATTTGACTTTCCCTGTATGTTGTGTAGATTCCAGAATTAGCAACTTTGTGAAGATTGAGCATAAGATGCGACATCGTCATGCTGGACATGCTGTGGCCCCACTTAGCTTGGAATGCAATGACTCAAACGAATAATACCAACACGTTTGAAAACATAGAGAGCCCTCCACGCATAAAAGGCTGTACAATATACATTAAACCTTATTTCGCAAAATCAATCAATGAACATACACCGCAGAACTAGATTTACATCAGACATCAGAACAAATAATGTAGCAGAGTACCAAGGGCTCACGTAGAATGTCAATATGTTGGCCAGGTTCACGAGTGCCATCACGCTAGACAAGAAAGGTTCAGCGCTCGAACACGTATATTATGATAGATCTCAGGACTTGCATATAGTATATTGCCCCTTCAAAAAAGTTAATGTAAACAGACATATTTATGGAAGATAGGAATGATTACCATCTCTGACAATGATGTATTGAAGAGGGGCCCAGGTTCGTTGGACGCTGAACTCATCTCGGTTCTTCCACGTCTTGACCAGCACCAAAGCAAATGAAGTCATATCGTAGACAAAAATTCCTTCCCAAGGGACAACAATGTCTGCAGTAGGAGAATATCAGAATTAATTCCCTGGCAATTTGTGCTAACTTACGAATAGCTCTTCGATAATCGGGTTGTTTTCAGTAAGCTCATTCAACCATACAGAAGAACGCACGTGGGATACGAAAGACCAACAAGGCAACCTGACACCGGGGATGCCGGAGCATTCTTCTGGCCGAATAAAGCCCACTGTGACGCAAATTTCCAAGTTGAGTTTCGAATATTAATAAACGGTCCAAAATGCTTACAATCGCGAGCCCTATTATGGCGAAAAAGCCGCCGTCAATGTACCATAATATCTTGCGGGAGCGGTTATACAATGCGTACAGTCTCAGCGAAATTAAAGCTGGAAACCCAGATTGGATCTCTCTCAACGAAAATTATTCGTCACGCACCCCCAACAATGGTCTGGTTGCAGAACGTTATAGCCTGTCGGAAGGATTCATACTGTTTGCATCTATAATGGAATGTTGTATGAGGTGTACTTTTTTGGGAAGCGAAGCCTGAACAAACTTCTTTACATCTAATCAGCCTTGGTTGTCTCAAGCAAACTGAGTAGGAGCACAAACCTCTGCTTGAGCTTGCCCGAGGATAAATACGGTATCTATGACGAGGCAAAATAATACAAAGTATCGGTTGAGGAAGAACAGGTAGGTGCTCTTTGTTTTCGGACGTCTCCAAAGGTAGTTAACCTCATTTTCTGCCCGAGAGTGAATTAAGGAAGTCGTTGCTGACCTTCGGTGCAACTCACCAGACGTAATCAAGTGGTCGTATAACAAGATTGCTATGGTTTTACAAACAAATCCAAGTCAAGAACAACGTAACAGTAACCAATCATAAGTGACACACATAGTGCAGCGAGATGTAAAAGGTTATTTTCAAGTCTTGAGAAAGATCCGTGTCATAAAGATCATCTACAAAGCAAGGCCGCACTCACACTTCGAGGGCAGTGTCCACGTTTGTTAAGTCGTCTCTCATTTCGCTGAAAATAAGATTGTAGGAGGACAAAAGATGCTTCTCACCCTTCTCACTTGATGTCTGCATTTTCAATGAGCACTTGTCGAGAATCGGTGATGATGGACGAGAATCGGTGATGATGGACGAGAATCGGTGATTAAGATTATGTCGGAGGTAAACGGTTCCCGGGTACTTGATTCAAATTCAGCCTCCAGGCCATGCGCCCTGACAGTTTAGGAAAGACAAGCTCGTCGCGATTGAATGGCCCCTTGTACATCTTCGTGGTTCAATCAGTATCATCACGTCGTGATGAACATAACTTGTGTGGAGGACGACTCACATGAATGTCAGACAATACCTATTGACTTGTCAATCAGTCACCGCCCGGAACACTTTTTTTTTCTTGATGTGTGGCACATACATATATACATAATCAAAGATCGGAAAAACAGGATTGCAGGGACGTATCAGGGTATACCCATGTTATCTCAGTCGATCTTATCAGATCTCATCTCCCTTCCATCTGCGTACTTCGTTTACCAGACCACACGCACAGTCTGTGTTGGCTGCTCACCCGGACCACGTATCTACCTGTTCTCGCCATCACCTGCGTGGGCTGTGATCCCATCATGGGCGGCGAGTACGATCAGATTCAGATCGCTGTTAAGGTCAAGTTTGTCACTTAACCAATGGTGGCTCGAATTCCTTCATCCCTGGAAAGAGCTCATTCTGCAGGTACCCCGCCATATATATCCTCAGTCCCAGGCCCATCACAACATAGAAACCTATGGCAGGCATTATACCGGAACCCTCGGGGAGCCTTTATGTGGCAACTTTTATCTGGATCCTTGGGAACATGCTCTTCAACTTGAACCCCGCCGTCATTTCTGCCCGAATAATACGACAGAGATACTTCTTGATCTGGCAGTTTCAGAAACTAGTTTCGTGTCAAGTTGGCTAGCATTCGGGACTTGGTACACCATACTTTGCGTAGATACGTTCGTGATTCATTCGCAACTTCAGAAGCATCAATCACCGAGTAAATGCTGTTGTGACACCTACGAGTGGATCAGCCAGGAGTTTGCGATACTTCAATCTGCAATCTATTGATGGACCAACGTTCTCCACCCCTTGACAACCAAGCATATGGTGTAGCTCTCGGGGCCTCCGTTTTCATTTCTCCTTCCGGAAGACCGGCCTCTCACGAGTCCCTTGCCCCTCAGTTGATCAATATCTTCATCAAAATCCTCCCTCCCTCCAATTTTCCCACTTCTCATAAATCCTCCCTTTCCTCCAGTTTTCCTACTCACAAATCCTCCCCCTCCTACAGGCCAGTGTTTACCCACTACTCATTATTCTTCGAGTCTAATGGCTCCTAATTATTTATAGCCGCGGTTCAATCGGCGCGTTCACTGAGCACTCAATTTCCATCTATCCGATACTTAGATGCCTTCGCCTGCGGCTCGTGCAGCTACAGCTTTAGTCTCCTGTTGCATCGAATCATCTAGATATGACGTTTTTCCATGTACCTCAAATTTCCATCGGCAGGTTACTATCATAGTGAGCACTTGAACTTTATGACATCGTTACTTGGACCAAACCAAAACAGTTCAATGTATAACCTGCACCATCCATAATATGCACAAATGCCATGGCTTTAGCAAGGATAGTAATGTAAAAACATGCGGTAGCATGATTTCCGGAACTTTTCATGCGTTCCAATTGATACCTCCCACTTCGCGTAATACACGTTCGACTTCGCTTAGCTCTAGATTCAATATGACCATTCTGTCTCCTTCCGCCTTTCGCAGAACTGCTGGCCCGTCCTCTTTAAGCGGTGCTCGAGAGGCAAACAGAGAGTCTAGGACTACAGTCAGTTCGGCAGGCGTTGGCTTGCGCATAGGATCAGACGGGGATGGAAGAAGGTACATGTAGACAAGATGCTGGTGTTGAATCTATATCTCTACGTTGAGCATACGACCAATTCATGAACATGACTTGGGCTCACTTGTCCCCACTTGATTTTTTGCACACCTTCGCGCTTGATACATTTTATCAATGAAGCAAGCATCATCCGCTCGTGGAAACTGCACTCGCGTAGGTACGCAGCTGTAGGGCCATTTGCATCACTCGAATGACTTCCTTCACGTCAGGGGGGCTGTGCTAACCGACATTCTGGATGTATCAGTTCGACTATACACCTAGAAAGTGACTATAGTCGACGGTTGGAGGGAAGGAAAGATCGAGGATATTGAACCTGAAGATATTGAGTACACGTCGCGCATTTCCATTGATGGCCGCCAGTCTAATGGCGTTCGAGCTCAGGGCCTCCTGTGAGTTACCGCTTAGGCCTTTAGTCGCACCTGAACGATTTTCCCAAGTTAAGGTGCTTTATACGGGAAATTGATTCCTGGGACTTCATTAGTTGAGGTTTGTTAATTGAAACACAAAAGGGGATGTACTAAGGCGAACTCAAACTCTTCCGGTCATTAATCATTCTGGAAGGTCCATCGTGTTAGCGACGACGATTACAACAAGTCTACTGGCCGCAAGGGTCGGCCAGTTGGGAAAGTCATATATAACGTCCTGTTTAGGAGTGACAAGTTGATCGAGTTCATCCATCCATAAGAACCACACTTTGTAATTCATGTTACACCAGAGTATACGAGTGATAAAAGATGTCGATTTTCACCATGCATGACTCGCAGGCCCTCTAGCATCACCATCAGAAACTCTGGTAGGAGTCTTCAAGTTCTCTTTTGAGCTTATGCGTCCCACATCTTGGCCACATAAACTTTCCCAGAGCATATCATATGCTGCAGATGGTTCGGGTTTATTGAGTCCATTAATTTTAACATAGCAGCACGCATACTATTCTCTGCCATCCGCTTGAGTTAACGGACTACCGCATGGACGGCTGCAGTCTTGCTCATTCCCGGAACCCCTGATGCACGCAAGCTGTGTGTTAGCGCTGAAGCGGGGTTGATATGGAAAAGTTCGGGACTTGCAAACACAACCGCCGCTCCGTTCTGCTAGTTCTTCTAGTAACTCTCCAACAGAGCGTAAACTTCTCAAACTCTTCTTCCCTGGATGGAAGAGCATCCGGACGAACACCAATGTGCAAGGTGTGCATGGAACGGAGCCACAGATTTTTTGGAAGATGCGATAGATCCTGTCCAGCAAAGAAAACGCTTGTGGATGAACATCAAATTTGTCGTATTTAACATTTAACACGTTTCCTAAGCGCACACGTGGTGTCGGATGAAGAATAGTCCTCTTCCGTCATGTGCACACACAGAGAATTTACTATACTAATACTTAGTCGAAGCTTTGGTCAACGTAGTCAAGTACATATGACGTATCGAAACGTAAGCAAACGAAAAACTGTACCTAAGTAGTTTGAGCCTGAAATAATGAACAATTGGCTTCATTTCAACCTGAGGAGCCCTGGTAAGTCGTCACGCGTCATGGAAATCGATGCGCGCCAAGTTTCGAGATAATGGAAACAAAAAGAGTTGATTGGCAACGGCTTCGGCTTGGATCCGGAGTTCGTTCCGATCATAACCGTGGTTCAGGATTGTTGTCTTTCGAGTATACTGAGCAGGTCTAGAACCGACATCCATCCTCAAGGGAATTTTCTCAGATGCCATGGAAAGCTCTTCTTTCAGAAGGAGCAAGCCAGAACACGTATCACCGTCAGCTTTTAGGGAAACCACAAGTTTGAGTACTAGTCTTGGCTTGTCCTCTCTGACTCGGAAGAACGTGAAGAAACTGCCGGCTCTCCAGGTTCGTGGGAGCTAATTTCAACACCTTATAAACCTTCAAAGCCCTCGAGCTGACCTGTTCGTATAGGAACGCACAAATTCCACAACTATGTACCCTGAAGCCACAAGGTGTGTGCAAAGCTGAGTTTCATATCTACTGAAGGAGTCTTAGATGGCATTCAGCTTGTATGAAGCTAGTGTTAAATTTGTTGAGCTCCCGACCCCGAGAAGGGTCATAGAGCACAATGTGGTTCCACCTCATCCCAATCCCACTTTCAACCAGCGAAGAATGCAGCGCTACTGTGCAGCAGAAGAGGTCCTCGCAAAACAGTTTGAGAAGTGTCAATCGGAGACGTCGCTGGTGGATTTGCAAATTCGGGCCTTGAATGAGGTGACGTCGATGCTAAGTGCCCATGCACGAGACGCACGCGAGCGCACAGAGAAATTACGAGGACTTTTGGCCGATCGAGACATGGATCCAGAAGCCTACGAGTCACTTCAGCGAGAACGATGGTTCCAGGAACACCGACAGGATGCCGCCGCTGAACAGGCAAAGGCTGTGCAACAACAACTCTCAATTTTGGGCAATAGTTCGACCCAAGCCAACATATCTGACGGGAGAAAAGAGAACGATGACGAGAAAAGACGCCGCCGAAACCTGATTAAATTTCTAGATGATTCCAACAAAAGATCGTCGGTTCGTATCCGCAAAACCACTTCTGTTATCATGGAACACCCCCAAAAACGAAGGACTATGGACAAGGTGTCTCCGATGCGTTTGCGGACAACTTTTGTCATCTCTCGTGCATCCATTCAACCATTGAGACCGATGTCATTAGATGGCTGGACCCGTCGATCACGCCGCATTTCAAACTTCGTCACAGCCCCACCCCTACACGTTCTACCGCACCCTCTCAACTTTGCCTCCGACGACGATTCGGATGAGGTTGTGTCACCACCTACTGAAACGGCATCTTCTTTCCCTTCTATGTTAACCACTGAACCATTTTCGTTTACGTCCCCTTCTACTGCCACCACCTCAGCGTCTCTCCCAACTCCCTCGAAGATCGAGGCCCAAGACGACACTGGTACGGTCATAATCCTTCTCGATACACATTTGTCAAAAGCGCATTACAAGCCCAGAGACATCGACACACCGTTGCCTGACTACGCGCTTGACCTCTTTGCGGGCTTCGATTACGATATTGACATTAACTTTTCTAATACTCCGGGGCGCCACCCAACCCCAGAATCCGGACTCCGACAAGTTCGGTCGCAGAAATCTGCACCCTTGCCACCCTCCTCTTACCTCCAAGTCCCATCATTCTCGCCGCCCAAGCACTCGGAACGCAAAAACTCGCGCTTAGGAAGGTCTCCTTCGTGTCGCCATTTGAGCACCTTATTCTCAATCCCAGAGGCAATATCATCCCGAATTGGGATCAACGCCGGCGACAAGAGAGTACATCGGGAGGCTATCCCGTCAGACTCATCATCGAAGTTCTCATTAGCTTCATCGTCAGCTTTTTCGGAGGAGACGAAGACATACAATATAAAGACTAAGATCAAGAAGCGATTTTCAATCCTGCGTCTTAGACGGTCATCATAGGGCGAAGTCATCTCGTTTAGACTATCCATCGAATATCTTCATTGAATATCGTGTTTTATTTGTAGATACCAGTGTCTGGATCGCTATCAGGCTCTCTTCTCTTCGTGATGTTTTGTTATTATGCACTTATGTCCCTTTGGCTGGTCCTCATGTAAGAACCGATGTTGTGACCCTACGGAGAGCATACGTGACCATGAAGACGGTCACTTCAGATCGGCATCACAATAAAATCAAAAATGGTCGCCTTGTGCGTCCACACCTTATTTCTTTCTACATGTGAAACCTGGGATATACAAATAATTGAAAATCAATTCGCGAATCCTGTAGCACAATCCGTTTATGTAAAGTTCCTCTTGCTCGAATTCCTCGACCTATACAGAAATAACCCGACTTGGCTGCGCTCTCCTTCACGCTTCTTCCCCCGACTATGGCGCTCTTGCCATGTCCGTGGGCTGGTCCAGAGCCTAGATCGATGGAACAGCCCAATCTGAACGTCAAGCTGCGAACCTTTACCTGTTTTCTCAAGCGATGTGTTCAAGGAATCGAAGCGTACCCATATGAACCCTTGCCGGGCAAGCCTGATCAAATCCCATATTACGAAATGTTGGGCCAGGGACCACCCCCAAAGGATGTTCCTGGAAACTCCGGAGATATTTACATTGACCAAGTCCCTCCCATAGTCATACATGTTCACACCGGGAACAATTGGGAAAAATGGAATGAGATCCTCGTCGCAGATGACGAGATGAATGGCTTCTTGCCTGCATCGCACCCAATCATTGCAAATCGGTATCTAGGCAAGACTTCCTCGTCACGCAGATTATCGTGGTACATGGCATCTTCTCTTCGGCTTGCGGGTCTTGCAGTAGAACACCCTATCCGTCTCGTTGCTTGTAACGATAGCGTAGACGGCTTCCGCTTTGAAAGTACTATGTCAAAAGAACCACCCAGAACACCAAGTACCCTGGTGCCTTCAGAGCCGAGGTCTACTGGCTCTATATCTGTTTCTGGGTATGCCTACAGGAAGAGAAAAGTCGAAGAGGCAGATTTAAGCGAAAGTGGTGGTGAGTTTCCTTTCACATATCACAATCCAAGTGGTTTTCTTGTTATGAACCCTCTTGCCTTTCAAGCTAGCCACAATACTCGATATGATCCCCTCAAAAACCAATCGCCAGATAAGATTTTTCTTGAAAGTTCAAGTGTCAGTCTGCATTCCAGTGACACGTCGGTCATTGCGAGTGCAAAAAACTGTAAGAAATTTTTTGAATTCACTACCATACAAGCGCATCAAATATCTTCAACAAGTATTGGCCTATGTGTCCCGTGCCGAGGAAAGACAGAGGCTATTAAGTAAGAAGGAAAAGGCCGCCACAGATGAGCTAGCGAGAGGTATTCGTTACAGAATTCTCATACAAGCATATATTGATGCCTCACCCTCTGTGGGTAGTCCAAGAATACCTAGAACCAGAAAGACGGAAGAGGAGAATTCTGGAAGCACAAAGTAAGTTCTGAAGATTCCAAGACTCGCGAATCCCGCTTATTCTTTCGCAATAGAATCTACTCACAGTATATATCAGAATCGCGAGAGAGTGCTGATAGCACAAATCACAAACTGTAAGTCAAAAAAATTGCTGACAGAAGTCATTTGTACGTTTTACTAAAATAGTCACAATACCTCGTTGACCAGTGACTAAAAACCTCGAGAAAGAGAAAAAAGCATACGCCAACGTCGAAGCCCGACGTTCGTTCTTTTCTTGTGTCTTCGATCAATCCACTCCTACTAATCGATCTCCATCCAGTCAGGAAACAAGGCCAGCAATTTGCGCACTTGAAGAATCAAGGTAATTCAGAAGATAATGGAGACTGTTTCAAATATTTAACAGATACCTTACACCAGTGGGTAATATTGCAATGGAAAAATACAATGCGGAGGCGAAGTTGGAAGAAGGTACGATATTTTTAGTTCAGATACATAGGATGATATCAAGGCCGTACCACACTAGTAACGACAAAGTGCCTAGCTCAGGACAAGCAGCTCGTGGCATTGAAAACTTTGAGGACAAAAATGGATTCCCTTCTTGGAGAGTAAGTTCAATAATTGCAATGTTCAAGGAGAGTTTAAGGATGGTATGAGAAGAACTATCCCATCGAGCTGAAATGGCCCTCATTTTACATTTCATAGGAATAATATGCACATCATACGGTAACATCTGGATCCCTAACCTGTTGATCTTTGGACATATTACTGCTTTTTTATTCTATGGAAGTACGCATACATGCTAGCAAAGTTACAAATTATAACGTGTTACTGTGCTTGCTATGTACCGTCAATTATAAATAGTCGAATGGGAGTGCTTAGGTCCAAAAACCAATCATTGTGGCAACTACTTATATTTTGTGTACGAAAACTTCGATATTCTTAGTTATGACAATATCTCGAATCCCTGTGTTCTCGAGGGATCCACGTACAGAGAACTGATCCCAATGATTTCGGATAAGCACTCTATTTTCTACTGATTTTATGATTGTGATGATCATACAAGAGTGGATGTGTGGGGAGGTAATGACAACATAGACTACGCTGTGAGGAATCAGTTGGACTATACGTCCCATACCACATTACAGTTCTGTAACCATATCATCCAAAAGGTGAAGAGTCTTTTCGTCAATCAATAGCTGTCGCGGGGACAACTGATCCGCTACATGTGCAGTGATATTTCCTCCTCGAGTGATGAACAGGTGAGATGGTGCTATGGTTCATATCACCGGGCCAAATTGTATCCAATTCGATCTCTGTTGAAGGCGACAGGTATTCCATGTGGGTGCAGATGGAGTGTGTGATTGACTAGATCCCAATGTTGATACTCTTTGTGAAGGTTGAGGCGTGAGATCATTGCGACAAATATGCTGAAAAAGATCAGTTGGATAGTGATGCGATGGAGAAAGCCGGAAACTATACGAACCAGTTCATATTGTACTCATAAACAGTTAGAATATCGTTGGAGTGTTGACCTGGTTCTGTATGGAAATGACACAAAACTGGGATATCATCAGTCGGAGCGAGATACATGTATACCAAGGCCGAACGTAAGTACGTAGAATGTGAAGATATTTGCTAGGTTGGCGAGCGCCATGACACCAAAATTCAAGTTTGTGAGCGGATTGGTTTAGACCACTTACGCAAAGTATATCGTGCCTTGTCATTGTAGAGTATACAAAAGTCGCTGATGTAACTAGCTCACCATCTCTGAATAAGAGGCATATGAACGAATTACGGGCCTGACTGCTCATGGTATGGTTGCGATTCTTCCATGTTTCGAACATAGCCAGAGCGAAAAAATAGAGTCGCTGCAGATCATGTGTGCCAGGATGCAGAAAGAACGATTGTAGAGCGCGTGGATCCGTGGAACAAGACCGTGGGTCCCATAAGATACAGGTCCTTAGGACGAAGGGCAGTGGCGTACTGCCCACAAGCACTTGATTGAACACCAACAGTAGCTCTGGAAACAGAAGATACCGACGAAAACAAAGGAGATGAGTGTGTTAAAACATTATTCGTGATCGTGGCAAGGGCAAGCCTTGGCTAACCCTGCCGTCAAAGTCAGTTGTGCAGACAAGAGAAGGAACGAGGCACAGACGTCTAGCGGAAGGTTGATATACTAGAGCACAATCACAACGAGGTTGCCGAAGAATAAACAATAAGCGCTAAGCACTTGAGCCAAAGATAGGACCGAACGTGATCAAGTGATCATAAGACAAGAACGCTTGCAAGAAAGAAAAAAGAATTTGAACCGACGAGAAAAACATGTCTGAGTGACGCACAGATTGCGACAAGATGCAAGGCTGTGAAGGTATCTAGTTTGAATACTTACAAGAGTTTCAAAGGAAGAACGATTATAAGTAGCCTTAACACAGGCCATTTACATCCCTTGTGCATCATCGAGTGACATTTCAATGTAAACTGACGGGGTGTCCGATGTAGCACAAGACCAGGCGGTTGGCTAGGGAGAAAAGCAGAGATTTGCGAATGTATGTCGATAAACTTGGATAGATTAGACTCCAATCAGGATTGTGAGAAATCGCAACCGTGGTCAAGGAGCTGGCTGAGACTCCGTACACGTTGAATCGAGTCTCCATTGCATACTCTATTAACAGATCCCGGTTGGAGAGATAAGAGAATAAGCGAAAATGTCGATGGGATATCTGTATTATTTGTATTTGTATGGGCCGCAGACGAACATTATCTATTTATCTATTTTTTCTGTTCTCGAAGTGAGTTCTTCAAATCATCCACAGATTTGATTGCCTGCATTTGCAACGTGCTTGGAAGCCAAACGAGACCAATGATGGAGGCGTCTGTGCGTGTTGTTGATTTTTCTCATAACTAACTCGTTCACAAAACAGCAGACAGGGCTCATCCTGAACCGCTCAATGCAGGGCCTCTGGTCGAACCACAGACGAAATAAGCTGAATCTAAACTCTGCTCTACCTTCAGGAAATCCCTCTGCTGCTAGCATGGTCGCAGAAGACCCTTTATCTTCATCTTTAATTCCGGCCCTCGCACCGGAGATGCCTGAGGTGCCTCCTGGAACGGCTGTGCCGCACGACTCGACTGTCACAGCCGATGCTCAATCTTCCAATAGCAACAGCAAGCGGAAAGTGCGTTCATCTCGTCCACCAGACTCAAGCAGCAAAAGAGTCAAATTGGTGCGTGGGACTAGTGGAGGTATTGCAAAAGACTATACACCACCGACTGCACGGTTAGCAGATCTCGGGGGCGTCGAAACATGCGTCGAAAAGATGCTTGAGCTCGTTGCGATGCCACTATGCCACCCCGAAATTTATCTCCATACTGGCGTTCAACCTCCCCGAGGTGTCCTGCTACATGGTCCACCTGGATGCGGCAAGACTCTACTGGCGAATGCAATGGCGGGAGTGAGTATATGTGAAAGTTTTTGTTTCGCATTCCACCATACTTAGTATCTTCCAGGAACTGGGGGTGCCGTTTATCAGTATTTCTGCTCCATCCATAGTCTCGGGCATGTCAGGCGAGTCAGAGAAAACTCTTCGGGACACATTCGAAGAGGCAAAGGTGCGTAGCACGTTATTCCTGTGGTCTTTCTCATTTTCCTTAGCCCTTGTATATCTAGCGTGTTGCTCCATGTCTCTTATTCATAGACGAGATAGACGCTATCACCCCCAAACGAGAGAGTGCGCAACGCGAGATGGAAAGGAGGATCGTTGCCCAGTTTCTAACGTGCATGGATGGTACATATGCCCCCAAAACTTCCTTCTGTGGATGACAAATTTTCAGACATGTCTTGGGACAAGACGGAAAACAAACCTGTCGTTGTTATGGGAGCTACAAATCGTCCCGACTCTCTCGATGCAGCTCTTCGGAGGGCTGGGAGGTTTGATCATGAAATCACTATGGGGGTTCCTGACGAGGACGCTCGTGCGAAGTACGCAATATGTTCACGTTGAGGTTACTCTCCTGAATAACCCTCTCCCAGAATTCTGAAAGTTCTATGTGCCAAACTCAGACTAGCTGGTAATTTTGATTTCGCAGCTCTCGCAAAAGCCACACCAGGTTACGTCGGGGCAGACCTGTCAGCGTTAACAGGTGCTGCCGGCATCATCGCCGTGAAAAGAATATTCAAACAACTATCTGAAGGGAGCCTAGCTCTTCCAGATGCTAGTCCTCTACCGATACAGCCTACACCTGATCAAGATATCCCCATGATCATTGATCAACCCCAACCCAACGAGGTTGACTCCCCTTCCAAAGTAACTACAGCGCCCTTCTCCCACCTCATATTAAATGCGCCCGCCGCTTCCATCGCACACTTTCTCAACGCCCATCCAAACCCTTTAACAGAAGAACAACTCACCCCTATCTGTATCAATGCGTCCGACTTCCTCCAAGCTCTCAAACATGTCCAGCCCTCCTCTAAGCGCGAGGGCTTCGCCACGGTACCAGATGTGACATGGACGGACGTCGGTGCGCTCCATGGGACGAGAGAGGAATTACATATGGCTATTGTGCAACCTATCAAAAGGCCTGAGTTGTTCAATGCTGTGGGTATTTCGGCCGCTTGTGGCGTGCTTCTATGGGGTCCACCTGGCTGTGGTAAAACGTTGTTGGCCAAGGCAGTCGCAAACGAGTCGAAGGCGAATTTTATTTCTGTCAAAGGACCTGAATTGCTCAATAAAGTACGTCATCCCTATGTTTTAATTGGAGATTCTTGACTCTGACAATAGCCTGCAGTACGTCGGCGAAAGTGAACGGGCGGTCCGCCAAGTATTCTCACGCGCTCGCGCTTCCTCTCCCTGCGTTATCTTCTTTGACGAGCTAGACGCTCTTGTTCCACGTCGAGACGACAACCTGGTGCGGCCTTCCTTCCCCATCCATAACAATCATCTCACTAGCTCCACCTTTTCCTTTTGTCCTAGTCCGAATCCTCCTCCCGTGTGGTCAACACCCTTCTGACAGAGCTAGACGGCCTCGACGCGCGCAAAAGTGTCTACGTCATCGCAGCAACCAATCGTCCCGACATGATCGACCCCGCCATGGTCCGCCCCGGTAGGCTTGACAAGCTCCTGTACGTCGATCTCCCCTCTCCCGATGAGCGCGCAGAGATTGTGCGTACAATGACGCGGAAACTCCCGTTGGGCAGTATGCAAGAGGAATCTTTAGAACAGGTCAAGTTTGGTGTTGAGGCACTTGCGAGGGAGAGGTGTGATGGGTTTAGTGGTGCGGATCTCGCGGCGCTTGTGCGCGAGGCGGGGGTTATTGCGCTGAAGCGGACACTTGGCGCACTAGATGAGATGGATCAGGGAGGGGTTGTCATAAGGGATGAGACGGAGAAGGTGATTGTGCAAGTTGTGGATTTTACGATGGCGCTGGAGAAGGTAACTCCGAGTGTTAGTGTGGTGCAGAGGAGGAAGTACGAGGCATTGAGGAACAAGTTTGCGGGTTTACCTGTGAGATCAGGAAAGGATGAGGAGCACAAAATGGCTGAGAGGAACAGTATCGCCTAATCATCGTTCGTTGACTGGAACAAGACACGGTGTCTACGTATAGAATTTCTACGGATCTCCTACTTTCTTCACGCCTACCACAACACGATCGTTGCGTCTCCAGAATTCGACCATGATCTCTGCAAGTCTCTTTGGATCATCCTGCAGAATAAATGTCAATAAATTGCGAAGAATGAAACGGAGGCTGAACAAACTTCTTGCAACATGTGGCCGACGCCGGGTACGACAACCAGCTGAAACTTGCCCTGCATTTGACCAATCATGAGTTCATTATCCAGTCGGTCTGCTCCTGCTAGGACAAGTATACGGGCAGTACGTGCTTGAAGGAAATTGCTCGATAATCCCTTGAACCAGCCTGACAGCATTCAAGAGCAAGGAAATACTCGAAGAATATCGCCTCACTTAGCCAGTAAGGTGCGGTGGACCGTAAGGGTGTACGCCATTGATAAGGAAGGCCTGTGGTTGGGTCAGAAACCATGATTGAAGGTATGGAGATCCGCGCGGAATGAGGATTTCGGATTGCCTTGGTGGTCACACTAGAATAGATCATGAGAAGCTTCCAATTCCAATGGAGCAAGATGAACATACTGCCACTCGATGACTTCTTCGATATTTTTAAACCCATCCGGTCGTGCGTTCAGTAAGTTGGTCATAAATGGCAAAGCGTCAATCGCGGATCCTGCTCGCGAGCAATCGATATGAATATTTATAATAGAGAAAGCTGGTCAAATTACCTTCTACTATATCCAAAACAGCTACACCGGTTATCCGATATTTGTGCTCTTGCAGTCTAGGACAGCTCCTCGTAACTACGGAACCTCCCATACTGTGGCCGACCAGCTAAAGGGCCAAAGTCAGTCTATGGTTTCTCAGGGTCCCAAATGCAATTACCAAAAGAGAAGGTGCGCTAGCAGGGTCGGGAAAGATTGTTCGTATGACTTCCGTAAAATCGTCTATCAGAACCTCAATCGAAAGATCCTCGTCCGAATTATCAGATACCGGCGTCGTTTTGCCTAAGACATTCATTAATCATCTAGAGTCAAAGGTGAGAGATACTTACCGTGCCTGCGGGCATCTATAGAAAGAACGCCACACTCTCCTTTAGTCATATCCGTCATCTCTTTTGCGAAACACGCGAAGGTCAGCCCTGAGTAACCGGCTCCGTGGTGGCAGATCATAACCGTCCCGTCCGCAAAGGTTGGAGGTGTATAGTAGACGCGGAAGTCGAGTCCACGCGACGAAACGGAAACTTGGAAAGCGTGTTGAAAGTATGAAAAGGCAGATATAGGTGCATACTGAGGATTAGGTGGACGAGTTGGTTTGGAGTGTCGCCTCGGCCTGGAAATGCAAATAGCCAATTAGTCAGGATGCTTTATCGTGTCAAACAAGCGACTGACATAGCGGGTGGTCCCATACCGCTACCGGGTAGGGATCCTAATGTGTCGGCAGCTTCCTCGCTTCCGTGGTCTTCATCCTCCTCATTGCTGTGAGGTAGGGAAGGTAGCTTGGCTATACGAGCACTCAACGCCGAACGAAGTAAATCAGACATCATTTAGAGATTTAAGAGGTCTTGTGAAGATACAAACTACGATTCGCAGGACAGCTATTCAGTTATTCGGTGGTACAATAATAGCGCACTTGTTTGTTCAGCCAACATGTTCAATAAGATTGAGATCTTATCAATGATTAGATTAGACTTCCCGTGGCAACTGAATATTGCTTCTCAATGGACGAAATACTTTTTCATTTGTTCCACTATAAAGAGCAGGTTAATCATCAAAAGACTTCTTCCGAGAGTTCAAACCCGATTTCAGGATTTTAATACTGAAATTTCCCGTCCATCCATCCAAATCCATCCATGAATGTAATCAATTCTGTTGGTCTGTGGTCTGACTCGCGATCAATCCACATTGGTGAGTCTCAGGTTCCACCTCCTGCTCGACAAAACTACCACTGGTAGTTAGTGTCTCGGCTTGTTGCAGGACAATGCGGGACCGCTCCTGGGAACTATAAGAGGGCCATACCGGTGATCGGGCAAGCTTGTAGGTATTAGGATTCCCGGATCGGACGAAAGAAAGCCAGTAGGCAATCAATTCTGATGCAAAAGCGTCCTCGATGGGCGTCATGGGAGTAAAAGTCGTTGTCCCATTTACTCTGCGTACCCGATGCCATGTTACGCGGAATCTGATACGGTATACAGACTTACCCTGTGTTGGTACCAAGGAACATCATCCAGTTTTCCGCCGCGTGACCGACTCCCAGGCTAGGTGGATTCGTTGGATTACGCTGATTGTACCGATATGTCCATGCTGGAACATTATCTGAGAAATTTCTGGCCATAATGGTACGCTGTACAGCGGCTCAATGAAGGTACGGAGGAATTGTGAAATCAACACTCACGGCACATCTCACACTTACATCACCAGTTAACGTCTGCATGCGAAGGTCATCTGAAGCAAAGTCTGATTCAAGGTAAGCCTAGTCACAGTCAACGAAGGTCGCCGCATAAAGACACAATAAGTTGGTAGGTACCTCTTCCAGCACGGCAATATCCGCTGCAGTAAGCAAAGGACAATAGGATATTAAAGCGGCGGCTATCGTGCTCCCTCCAGTAAGAGTTTCATTGGTCGTCGCACTAGAGGCATATCGTTAGCAATCACTGATGGGACGAGTACACAAGACGCACCCAACAATGAGAGGAACTGGGGCAAACTTTCCGGATGTTATAGATTGGGTCGGAAACTCAGTGAAAGTCTTTCCATCCAAAACGGGATGGAATGTCTTGTAAGGTGAACCAGTGCTATCGAAATGTTCATCAGGTTGGAGCTCGATGAATGGCCAAAATGGAGCAAGCAATCTCACAAAGCAGGTGAGCTACCAGCATCTTGTGCGCGTGCTAAAGCACTGACATTAGCAAACCTCAAACAAGCTAGCTGCTCCACAGTTGAGCCAGATCCGCATCCAGCTTGCTTTGCATAAAATTGGAACAAGGGCTAGTGACAGGTCAATCGAATATGAGTTGAAGAAAGGTGGGATCTCACCTCCTGTTGTTCTGGGGTAGGCAGAGGTGTCCTGTATACACTTTGGGCAATGGCTCCTGTGAACAACTCGTCGTCCCTGTTGGCAATGAGATGAAGTTCAACGGAACTTCCTCCTGCACTCTCTCCGTTGATAGTTACTTGGTTGGGGTTTCCACCAAAGCTTGCAATGTGACGTTTTACCCAACGCAATGCCTCTGTTTGGTCCAAAAATCCAGCGTTGAAGTCGCCGAGTTGTGATTCTTTGAAATCTGGCAGCGCAAGGAATCCAAAGGAAGAAAGACGATAGTAGACGGACACGATCACGACATTTGGGCTCTGATGAATCCAATGGTCGAAGGGCCAATTCGCGGGATTTCCGAAAATATAGCCTAGTAGAAGGGTCAGCTTTGACCCAAAATGAGGAAAATAGGTTAACTCTAACCTCCACCGTGTATATATACAAGAACGGGTACTTGAGAAAGTCAAGTTTGGAATCAAGCACGTTTAAAAGTCAATTTTCACTCACAGTTACTCCCGTCCTTTGCGTCTGCAGGCGTATAAATGTTAACCTTGAGACAATCTTCACTGCCACCACCTCCTGCATCTCCAACTACATTCTGATTGAGTGGGACATCTTCCCCATGGAGGACTTGAGCCCACTCACCTCCCGTGGTACCTTGGATACAAAAGGCTGGATAGGTAGTTGCATTGATCACGGCTCCATTTGCTTCGCGGGAGACACGCGCTGTATCCAAAGGCAGCGGCGCACGGAACCTTCTTTCACCTAGCGGAGGTTCAGCGTACGGGATCCCTAGGAAAGCAACAGTGTCTGAAAAAGTACGGTTCCCGAGGTATTTGGCATAACCCGTGTCGGCGATGGGATCCGTAACCTTCTGAGTCAAGACATTTAGGATAAGGTTTGCGATGTTAACACTAGAAAGCGAAAGCCACATCGTGGTGGAAATTAGATTATCGCCCCACGCGCGCACGGACATAGCTAGCTTTTGGTAGTTCTTTATACCTAATAGAGAACTCGCGTGAGGGCTCAGCCTGTGTTCCGCTAGCTATGACAAATGAGTATGACAAGAGGCTACCGAAGGGAGAACTTAAATTCAGCCCACTACGCATCCGAGATAAGTTGTTTGGTCAACTTGTCAAAGCGTATCTGAAGTACCGGGTGCATAAATGCATGTTGGTCGTGGCACTGGGAATGTTTTGAGCTCTTGAGATTAGGTTGGGGATGATGCGGATGTGACTCGCAAAGGGAACAATCGTGGAAGGATGAACGCGAACATGACAGAAGACAAACATTCTAGACAACCAATGACTAGGTCCTATTACGACATCGTGCTTAATATTCACTCGGGAAATAATAGCCAAGGGAAGATGCTTCATGTCGGCGACGATATCGACGATTAAGGGTAATAACAGAATATGTCCCTCACGATTGTATGTGTAACACTACATGGCCAGCCGCAAAATCCCGTACTCAACAAGACTCCTTTTGCATTGATTACCCTGACCAAAGCGGGGAGATTAGAGACGTCATTCCCCATGATGACATCTAAGCTCACTTGACGGACGGTAATGATCACTTCAGCTACCCAGGGTATTTCAGGCGTACATTGTCCCCCGGCGATATCGGGGTTCCAATGGTTCTCGCAAGGAATAATTGCGGCATCCGGGAACACGGATGCAGCGAGAAAGACGAGAGGGGCGGGTGAATAAAATTTGCATGATAACTTTGATAGTAGACAAGTTCGAAAGTACCTTTCTTCAGCGGGAAGGAAAAATTTGAAGAAGGATGCAAAACTGTACAAGATTGTGCTGTATTGAAGGTGAGTAAGGGCAGTGAAGGCGAAGGCTAGCTCACAGGAATGGAAACGGTTACGGATCCAATAAATGTCTGCTTGCCGAGCAGCGATGGGTGATAGAAATTTGTACTTACGAGAAAGATGGTTGTCAAGATCTAGGTCGGAGGTTCGGCCTACTACGTTTGCTACGAGTTGCGCAGCTCTATGCGGGTCGTTCACTCATTAACAAGTAAGAAAAAAACGAGGAGCTCAAATCATTCGAGGTCGACGACTGAAATCGGACGAATCGACATATCAATTAGGTTCAGTGTTCCACAAGTCGGGCTTAAAATCGGATGTCTGTCGATGGGTCCTGAACAAGGATGAGTTGAAGGTGAACGGTGCCTCGTTGTTCGTACGGCCCATGCGTCCGGTCTCGATTATCTCTGTATTAGTATTGCAAGAAATTTTGTTCACTTAATGGTTCTGCAACTTCCAAGGAGGTATGAAGTGTGCTTCCCTCAACTCCTTGAGGAAGGAAAATAGGTCAAAGGCAGAAAACATGATATATTGGTTGTGATTTAGTCCGATGAAATCATTCTTGTGGTGGTATTTCATGGTTTACCGCAGCAATCAATCACATGTTGCCTTGCTTGTCTCTGTTCTGAGCCACCAACTCCGGGGACGTCTTCTGGTGCTTCTCCATCTTGGTTAAGCTTATGTGAAGGTAACGTTAACAGTGAGAAAAAGAGTACTCAGTTGGAGAAAACCCACGCGGGTACGGTCAGCGCCAGCATTGATAAGAACCACTGCAGCCTCGGCGTGGGCCGAGTCCATTGCCAGATGCAGTGGAGTATTTCCTGATGAGAGAATAAGGTTTTTGAGGAGCCATGGACAGGAGCCATACAAACCAATACGATCAGCCGCATTCAAACGAGTTCTAGTGACCCCAGGATTCGAAGGATCCAATAAAAGTCGAATGAAGCCAACTGAACCGGTAGTCGCGGCGCGATGGCTTGATTCGCCAGATATCAGAAGCGTAGAAGCGAAGAGAAGGTGAGTACAGACAGAGGCACCTGGTTGGCTTTGTCCTTTGCGTTGATCTAAGAAAGAGGTTCAAAACTCCTCGGTTGTAAGCCCGTTTACGAGACTCACATCTGCGCCCCTAGAAATTAGGAGCCTGCCAATCTGGAGCATAACAGTCAGCCCGCAATTGAAGAATTTGACAGTATCACGGCATACATCTATGCGAGACTTGGATGCGGCATAGTGCCTGGAAGATTCGGAGGCCTCGTTGTTCGATATGAACCCTTGAAGAAGAAAGAATCAAAACCTACAAGGGTGTGATTCCTTTGTCGTTCTTCCTGTTCCTCCACGCTCAGAGCATATTAGACTTTGAAGGTGACGTGACAGACCTGTTTACGTCGGCACCAGCACCTACCAGTTCTTTCACGACTTCGTCGTGGCCAGCGCTTACTGTTTTGAGCGATAAATAAGTTTCGTTACACACGTGCACGCCGTGCGACCACACCTGCAATGTGAAGGGCTGTCCAGCCGCTTATATCGGGTTTGTCCACTCCAACTTTCTGATCGATGAGGAACCTAACAATATCGATCGCTCCGGAGGATGCAGCCCAATGAAGGGGAGTTCTTTCGTCCTATCGGTCATATTAATTAGACGAGAAAAGACCAAGGTAATACTTAAGTATATACCTGGTCGAGAGAATTTACATCCTTTGTGTTTTCCGCCACGAGTGCCCGCAGGAGAGAAAGCTGCTCTAGCGATAATATAATGATGCGAGGATTTGAGGAAGACCTAAGAAATTACACACTATTCTGCGCGGCCGAGTGTATCGAAAGATTAGACATTGCCAGAGTTATACCTCCAAACTTTATACTAAAATTACTTAAAAACGACACGCGTCCCTCTCGTGATACTTCACGTGACCCTCAAGAAGTTCGATTTTTCGCTTATTATTTTCAAATTATCGAATCCGGAGGTCCTCAGTCAACGAAAACTTCAATTGGATTTTCATTCTTGAATATCTGCTTGGTTATTCATCAAATCTTTCAATGGGCATGTGTCCTGTCCTTTATATGCTTAGCCACGAGGCCAGAAAATCCAAGTCCACATGGTATACTTCATTCGATTCTTGGAACTTAGGATCTCTTCCGGAGCTTTTGAGATATATCTGGTGCTATGGCAGACTACGCGTAGGTCCTCTTGGACCTTCTTTAACAAAGGAAATAGCTCTGAGCTTGATTGCGAATGCCTGGACTAACACGTTCATTTCGGGATATCGGGGCGGTCGTTATCTTGCAAGTATTCTCAATGGACCTGCCAACAATTGTGACTCAAAGCCACTTATATGCAGCTCAGTCCAGATATTTCTGACCTCTTTCCATCGTGTTGTACGGTAAGGTTAGCTTCTTAATTCTTCTGCGCCTCAAGACCGCTTCATAGGACCCTCGATTTACGTCCACGCCAGACTCAATTCCTATTTGTTGTATCTGCTTCATTCCCTGATATTGAACTTCATTCATTTGCAATGACAGGCTGTTGGACTCGATTCAACATTGCTTGGTCGAAGACCTGAGTTTAATGTGGGTGGTGTCACTTGACAGCCCCCACAGTCCGCGCTCTCCCAAGATGACAAGGCATAAATGGAGATTAATTATGGTTTCCACAGACATCCTCGTGCTTCCAAAAGAAATTCCATCGCTTGTCTAATCAAGCTAGGATGACGGTGCCTCAAAAAGTTTATTTTGATTGCACTTGTGGTGCCATTGACCTCTTTTCCTTTCTCTCTGTAGGGGCAAATATTACCAGAAAATGGTAGAGGTGATCTGAGATTATCGACTTTCGATTACAAGTGTGCTGTGTTTTATTGTACAACAACTGTTCTATGGGTCCCACAAACGAACACAAGGAGCATGCTGAACGAAGACCACCTTGAGGCAGCCTGCATATGGCATGTAAAAGGACCAAAACATCTAGTGTTTGGTCATCATATCCAATTTGCAATATGTCTACGTTTCGCACTCATGCCCACATCTGCACGAACTCGAAATGAATAATTACAAAGGACCGGGGGTAGAACACTATGACCCGTAGATGGTCCACAATTTTTTGTCGTTTGACAAGGGCAAGCTGTTCAGATTTATTGGCGCCACTGATCCGGAGTAAGAACCCTTTTTAGGCTACTGAATCTCTTTGCCGTTCTGTCCATATGAAAGAATATTTGGTGCCTCGGTGCACAGTATGAGACAAGCTGCCGATTTGTTCGAGGCCTATGCCAGAAAAAATATACTACCATATTCAGTGAGTCCTGGAACACTTGTCTCGGCGTCGTGTCACTCAGAAGCAGCGTGCAATATCTTCCATTTCTCATCGAAGCCCTCGGAGGTATTTGTAGTCCAGCAGGATCACTACGCATCCTCGGTCACCGCGTCTTAAAAATAGACGCTCATGCCAACCTGCCTCCCGGCGGAAATGCAGGATCGCCGAGATACACGGACAAAACGAACGGTTCCTAGCACAAAGTGGACAACATTTGAATTGCAGATCATTGGTTTCGTCCGAACAATTCAAAAACATATTTTATCTCGGGTAATTTCTATGTGGTTTGCCGAACGTATACCTATACAAAATAGCGGACATACAGAATTCATCTCGAGTCATCAGTATAAGATCGAGGCGGCGGTATTGCTTGGGGTGTAATAGCTAAGAGTCTCCATAATCTTCGACGGCCGAAAAGCCCTCTGGACTCGAAGACAGATAGGAGCTTTCATACGAGGACACTGGCTGCGTCTGGATAGAATGAAGCGTAGTATCCACGGGGCTATCGTTGTCGTTAGAGGTCCAGCCGGTACCAAAACCGTTCGACATTCTATGGTAGCCATTTGTGCCGAAGGACAGAGATGGGCTTGTGCTGGGGAAGGACGACTGCGAGCGTGAATACTTCTCTACACTTGTCGTCTCTCGAGGGCTCCAGGATGGTCGCTGCGGATGATTTTCTCGATTAAAGTGATGGCTGGGGATGGACTCGGCTTCCCGACGATGTAACGCTGAGTTGGAATTCTCCAGCAGGGTGCTAGACCGAATGCGTGCGCGATCCAACTGATGTACGCTTGTCGACGGCGAATTGGTGTATGAGTCTGATTTCCAGCGCGCCGGTTGGAGATTTCCTCCTGCAGACCACGAACTAGAGTGGTGCTGAAGGGTATTGCCCAGGTCTCTGCGACGTGGTAAATTGTGAGGTGAATGAGTCGTCGGCGAAGGAGACGGAGACCAGGAATCTGCGAACTGGCGATCGACAGGAACGATACGAAGGTTTTCAAGTGCAGCTGGCCATCTCTCACCAGGATTGTCGCGAGAGTACGATGCAGGGGATTGGATGCCGTGATGTTGGGAATATAGCGGGTTCCCTGGGCTGAACGATCCTTCCAGCCGTGGAGAAAGCTCAGGCTCGTCAGAATCGGACGTCCAATGCGACGAGGTAGAAACATGGTAAGTAGGTTCCTCGACTTTGCATTCCAGCGTTGGGGATTCGAGGTCTTCACCTTCACACCTGGATCTCAATTCAGCCCACGATTCTGTAGGTTCAGGCAGGCGAGACGGAACATACACAAGCCGAGGCTTCCCGTCTGGTCCAATTTCTACCTTTGGTGGAACCCTGAAGTTTGTGAGGCGAAATATGTGAGGCGGCATAGGCAAGGCCATGATGTCTGGTCGACTTGTCGGCCGCTGTCCAAAAGATGGTCAGTGACTTCCCTTCGATTATTCACTGGCTCTTACCTTAAGTCTTCCTGACCGAATATCTTCAGAGGTATAGTATGAAATCAGGTGGAGGTCAGAACCTTCAATTGTAACAGTGATGGTCTGTGTTGATACTCAGTCAAAGTCCAAGCTGATTGATCAGCTGTAAGCCTATAATACCTACTTTCTTGATAAGGCCGTTGATTTTGAATGCACCAGGGTCGCTTGAACTGTGACTCTGTGCTAAACGGCTGGAGCTCCCAAAAGCTACGAGGCTGTGATCGGGTGATCCACGCCGTCCTGATAAACCGCGCGAAGAGTCGAGAGGGTACGATTTTTTGTTGCTTCCACGACTGCTGGTACGTTCATTGATCTCACGATACACCTGAAGAGTAAGAGTTCAGTTTTCAAACCAATTGAAGAATGCCTGCCCTCACCAAGAAGTTTCCAACAATGCGAGACGGCGACCACAATAGACCATCTGATGATCTCACGTTAGTTGAGGGTTTGCAGCAGGCTAATTAAATTACCCGTCCAGCGTTTGATTCCACTCTCTTCGACACTGAAGACGAAGACTGCTCCGGGCTTGATCATCGTTCTGCGCTCTGCGTCATTTAATCGACGAGTTATGCGTGGAATCACCCCTTGACGAGCGGCATGGATGAGTCGTAAGGCATGAAGGGTTGTTTCCACGTAGCCAGTGAAGGGAGGAACGTCGGGGTTGCTGGTCATCGTCCGGTAGCTAATCTTGAGGCTGTTAGGCAGGAGTCGGGAGGTTATAGATGAGCCTAAGAGGTACCTTCCTTTATGATTGGCCGCAATGGCATTGTTTGCATAATCCGATTCATCTCGCCCCGAATCGATTCCACGCGAGTAAAACCAGGCGTTCGATTTACCATCATCCGTCGGCGTTCAGCCCCCTTTCCACGTTTCCACAAGTGGGGTAACGTTACCCGAAGGCCGTTACATGGCTTCCTCCTTACGCCACTTGTCAGCTGTCTTCTCTTCAGACCAACGGCGCGGCTCCTCGTTCCGGAAGCCCAATGGGTTGTGCGTTGTCTGTGCAGATAGATATCGTTTTGGAATTAGGAGCTAAGATCCGAGTCGATACGTATTTCCCTTCGAGGCTAGATGAGCCTCACCATCAGCCAACATGTCAGACCCGTCAAACACACACAAATCTAACGTACTCTCCTCCTTTCCGGAATCAAATTTCCAAAGAGAGGTAGCTACTGTTCGACCCTGACCAGTGGATTTCTATGAGTCTATTAACCCTGGAAAACACCGGCGGCCACGCCGAACTTCTGTGTTCGAAGCATTGGTCTCCACTTACCGCTCCTAAATCAGTAGTGCCGTTCCCAAATTTCTCAATTCGTTTATCAAAGCCAAACGAGTTAGTTTTAAATTAGATGTAATTAAGTGTGTAATATCAACGATGGGTGGCTTGCGTTCAGTTCCAAGTAAAATGAAACGAACCAAAAGTATCACAACTATGTCGAATTTTGGAGATGGACTAAGGCAGAGTCATATTTCCAGTTGTAGTATGGTACAGGTTTGGTTTGGTATCGTATTGTTTTCGACACCCTCCGTCGTTGAGTGGAACTCCGTTTTTTTTTCCAACTTTAGAATTCCGGCTTTCTCCAACTCAACTCCATCACGGTTGGTAATTGATATGCCTTTAAATTAATAAATAACGGTTACGATAAGAGATCTTGGTCGTTGCGGCGATAATATTAGAAGGAATGGGGTCAGACTTATAAAAGTGGGTCAGACGCCACGTTCTAGGGAAGAATGTTACAATCTGAACCACGTCCCCGGCCATCTCCCCTTCAGAATGATCAAAGATCTATCTAACTCAGTGAGCCATCGTCCCGGAAATGGATGCATTTTTTGTAATAATCAGTGGGAAAACAGCCTGAGACTTGACCAAAAAGTATCATTGCGCTGATCGTTGGGAGTATATCCTCCCATTCATCATTTACATGATGAAACTCAATGATTCTTTGGTATCACTCATGTCCACCTCATCATCGAAGCTTATATCCTGTGAGACCCAAAGTTCTTGTAGATTCTCACGCGCTGCTCTCAAATGTGACGCATTTCCAGAGCGAAATGTTTCTTAGCATAATGTCAAACCTGTCTCAACATCGAGGACTTCAATCACGTCCTTATCAATCGGATATCGACGAACCAGCAGTAGAGCACGATCCTCATCACCTACTCCATCACAATCACTGTGGATGAGCCATGAAAGGAAGTCCTCGTCACCATATTTCCTGACGGGCGAAATTCAGGATCTGAAAGGAAATCGTTTCGATGTCCATTCAATAAGCTTCATTTACCACGTAACATTACGCGGCCTCTCCATGGGCCCGCCAGAGGCCATTGTGCCCCTCAAGGGCGACACGTCAGGGAAAAAATCATAGCAATTGGACACGCGATAGCAGTCTCTTTCAGGTTGACTTGCAAGAACGTCCATTTTGTATAGGAAATCTTCGTAGAACTCAACTGGCGGAGGACAGGGACATGATACATGTATGTTCTTGACTACGAAATCGTAAAAAATCTTCAAATGTTGGGCTCAATATATTTGCAGCATTTGCAATAGCTGTTTGCAAGAAGGCTGTAAGCAATCGTCGGGGACGTCTCCGCAGTTTGAAGCATCTCCGTACATATCGTCGTTGAGCAGAGCGACAGCCGAAGACATCGGTGAAACGAGTACGAGCTTCGGGAATAAAGAACAATCTTGGACCAGGGAGGTGACAGACCTGATAAATGATTCGAGGTGTCCATCACACCATGGGTTAGTGAAATACAGAAAAATGAGTCTGGCCCAGAGATGGCAGGAAACTAGCAAAACTTCAGCCCATATTACACTACATAAAGGCACACTGACGCACATGATATTCAGCGCTCACAAGAGGAAGGATGATGCGCAAGTTAGGCTTTAAAAGTCCATTTTTCTCCTACAGAACTGTAGCTAAGGGAAAGGACATGAGACCAAAGGACCAGAGGAAAGACTCACACTCTTACCCCGACTGTCTATATCCTGGATGGGGCCGTTGTAAACCGGCATGTATACAGCGATTGTACCAAAGGGAAAGGTACATTAGAGTTGACATTCCACAAGTTCTCGACTCCAAACTTGCGAAACATTGCAATCAGTTCGGCAGCAAGGCAGCGGCAAGTAAACCAGCGTTCTGGAAAGCGTGGGTCTAGGGCGAAAAGATTAAACTTGAATATTCACGCATACAGTCGAAAGTTATATAGAACGGAATTCGATTCATAAGCTTGACGAGAGATAAGTTCGCGCATAAGTGGGAAGGGGAGGGCCGAGAAATATCTCCTGGGGATGCAATGGCAATAATGCAATTTGCTCTCTGTTATCCAAGGAGAGCTTGTGTATTGGTGATGTGGCGAGAAGGAAAGATTCAAAGAACGGCGGCGTCCTTAGTCAGCCAAGAAGAGAAGCCCGTCGGAGAGAGGGAATGTTGGGCGTGGTGCGTACACGCCTGTGATCGCCGTCCCTTCAATAGTATGTCATACCCATTTGGGGATAAGAAGCAAAACAGTGATATTTCACACTGAGTCTAGTTCACCAATCTTGAGATGGCCAGGGTTCTCATTGAGACAGGGTATGCGGGACACCTCCAAATCACATCTGAACAATTATCATAAATATCAGGTTCATATCAATCAGCCAAGAGAGTTTGTCGCGCAATTGAGTATCCAAGTAGTTCTCTAGCTCATCGCAAGGTTCTTTGGCCTTTTTGATTTGACGGACAGGGCCACGATTTCAACGTTTACCCTGGCCATTGGTTCAATTTGCTATCACCAAGCTACCGACCGCCACGAGCACCAAGGTTCGGAGGGGATCCAAACAAGCGAGACGCATGCCTAAGACAGTAATATCACCAACGTGACGTTCAACTTTGCTTCTGACTTCACAGAAGTTGGAAAGGAAACTATAATATGGAAGTGTCGACAGAGTTACTATTCAAATATTTAAATCTCATCAAACTCTCGTCGTGAGAAATTGCACAACAGTTCATTCAGTGCACATTTTTAGAAATTTAAGCACCGTTTGATGAGCTACCAAAAAGGCGGTGAAACCTCGAAGACGAGGTCCATGTATTGTTTCTTTACGACATATCACCAGACAACAACTCGCACAAATCTCCCAGGGAAAAGTAGACCCAGCGTTTCATGAATAGATGGGGTCACTTCTTTTCGAGCTTCTGGAAAAGTTGTTGAGTGCAAAAATTTTTGCCCGAGCTACATTTTTGTGATCTTCGATACTGCCATTCTCCACTATGCTGCCCCTACGGGACCATGTGCATACTACTGCTTTTGAAGTTACTTTTCACGCAATCTATATGCTTGGCGAAGACATCTTGTCGGGAAGAAATCAGGAACAAGCGATCGTATCCCTTCCTCGGCCGTGTGCGACGACTTTATGCTTGAAATAGGCTTCTCCAAGACAACATTTGCCATCGAACCAACCATTACGAAGATATTCGTTCCATGGGCGATGAAGAATTAGCAGGGTATATCACGAATTGGTTCTCACAGCACTTGAGAGGGGGAGAGAATGTCCTTGGTATGCGACCAAATGTATGTGGTACGGGCCCCTGTCGTTCATGCGTGGTCCTTCCTGGGTGATTCTACCTTCCTAATTTACCTCTGATTTGAGCTCTTCTTTCATGTTCCGCTGTAAATTGTCGATTGTTGGATTGACATTGCGAACTCCTTTGAAATGGTAGCCTCAGCTCAAAATCAAGTTCAGCCTGCATAGTTCCGTGTACCATTGCTCTTGGTCGAGATAACGGTTTCAGCCAATTTCGTTTGTCCTGTGATCCGGTGTCTCCGGCATGTCTTTCAGCTTCTATTGATGTGCCGGGCCCGACTCGGCCTGAAAGCCACGGCTTGGGTCCGGCTTCAAGAAGCTCGGGCTAAACCCACAGGCATATTTTATAGAGACATTTTTTGTGAATATCAATGTCAGAAACAGTTGGACATATATAAAACATACAGTACTTATATTGCTGGTTTAATCTCTCATAACGGCAGCAAGAAAACCAAAATCACAGCATATAGGGGCATGAGAACATGTTTCCAGGCAAGTAAGGATATTCATTGCGCTCTTTGAATGTGATCATTTACTGAGAACTCGAGCCAGCTTACTTCTAATAGTCGATAACACTTGATGGTCAATAATCAACATTGGTGAGCATAGAATTTTCTCTGCTTTGTAAAAACCATGACACTTCAGAAGCCGCGGCCCAGGCCTGCGGCTTAGGCTTGCATACTTGCAAGCCGAGCTCCCTATCAGGCTCGGCTTGGCTCGGCCGACGGCCTCACATCACTATTAGCCATTTGCAGCAGTATTTTAGTGACACGTTCTTCAGCAGAAAGGATTCTTCCTCTTCATGAAATCCTAGATCGAGTGTAGAGTCGGCCTTGGTGAAGATGACAATATTCGGGGCCCGAAACGGATGTTACTTCATAACATGAAATTGTGACAGACCTATGTCAAATGAGTTGCATACCATCTCCTTGATAAACTCTTTCGGCATTTTTAATGGTCATCAGCGCAATATTTGTAAGCTAACTCGTCATCAAGATGCCGAGTCACTGTTCTTCAAGTACTTGAACACCTAGCTACATATGACTACAAAGCATGGCCGTGAAAAAAGGCGACCAGATGGAAGAAACAAGAACATAACTTCTGAATCGGATAGAGCATAGGGATCGATGGGACACATCGTTGACTTGTGTGAAGTTCGCCAGGCCTAAAATCAACTTCCAAAGAACTTGTAATTGGGTCAGGCTGTTCGTGTAACACTCCAGTCCAACCATGAACTGCTACTTTATGACACGCGCGTGTTTTTTTTTTTTTGAAGTTCCTTATCACTTAGCAGAATTCTCATCAGCAGTGCCAAGCTGTTGATTTGTTATGTTAGACTTATTAGTGGCAGCAGCGGTTAGAAAGTATACGTCATATAATTGAGCTAATAAATATAGCACGAGCCCAGTAACATGGCTCAAAGATTTTGGACGATCTAAGCCACGCGGTCGATTAGACTTTGGGTCTGCGACTGTTCCCAAACTTTAAAGCGAAACATTAAATATTACCCGATCTTTATTTGACAGGATCCCGGGTGCCTGGTACCGACGTCGATGCCAGATTGAAGATGAACTTGATTCAACCTTCGGCATGCAAGGACATGATGGATGACGCAGGATAAGGTGCATCCGCAAGCTATCGATAACAGTCGGCAATGGTGTATAGGATCATACGGATTCGGTAACTTCAGAACAGAAAAACGGTTGTGTGCGCCACTGACCTCAGGAACCTATTGAGCTACGTCCCGCTGTTCAACAAGGGATCGTCAACTCTATCATTCAAAAATTCCTCCTATTGAAGGAAGGGTAGATGATAAACTACTCGTTTGTATGATCAACTTGGTTTTATTTCACAGAATGATAGAGCAGTTAGGGTACTCACAGACTGTTATGTACCACGCCACCGGAGAAGCAGGACCGAGACCAACAGCCTACTTAAAGTTTGAGCCAGTGGATTTGGGTCCTCGTCGAGTCGCGCGACATTGTTGTCACTTACTTTGAGATTGGGCCAGTCTTACTCCGTCTACTTATTTGATCCAAATGGAGGTGCTGGACGTCGTAATATCATGAAGAATGGTCAATGCCAACAAAAAGCCAACAAAAATTATCGCCGCCAGAAGGACAGGGAGGTCGCGGAGTTTGAAAACTGTCTTTGTCACGTAACAAGCAATAATTTACAACTGGAGCATGTCTCTTTGCACCGTGCTTGAGATGTTTTAATATGCTCTCATTACCTCGTGATTGCATCACAAAGTCGGGGAGCCGTTCACCTTCCATTGGGTCACGCCAGGCTGCATCTTTGCTCTCGTGAATTCTTACATCTGCAAAGCGTTCATCCATCCAGGAGACCGATTGGTCAAACCGTCTGAACTTAGTCAAAGTCTTTTGATTATGCTCAGATTTCACAGCTCATATTGACCACATGTATCCTGCGGTTCCTGGTACCGAATTCGAATGAGGGCGTGTCTTTAGAACCGACAACGACGCGGATTTTCTCCAATCTCTCTCTTGTCTCGAACAAAATAGTGAGGCCAATTCCGTCTCCTGTGTGCATTTTCTCTCG
This sequence comes from Termitomyces sp. DKA64, assembly GCA_017657295.1. NCBI lineage: Eukaryota > Fungi > Basidiomycota > Agaricomycetes > Agaricales > Lyophyllaceae > Termitomyces > Termitomyces sp. DKA64. The sequence goes on from JAGGAV010007822.1 coordinate 34,013, forward strand.
ACCAATCATGTCACTTTCACACTTTGAGATTCCACTTGGTATTTGGACTTCGTGTGAGAATTGCATTGCAGATGTTCTTATCTTCCGCTTATTCTAGACATGTCATGTTACGTGTTTTCCTTCTGCCGGGGCGCCGCGTTTTTGCGGCACAGTTTTGATTCTGATCGTTTTCCGCAACACAAAGACTAGATCGGCGTGATATTACTAGTTTGCCTCATGATGGACCGGTAGAATCATATCATAGGTTCTGTTGAACAGTGGATCCGGCTTTCCTTCGTAGGTACTGACGGAACTCCCGCTATTAGCGTTCGAGATGCTTGTATTTCCTTCAATAGCGCGACGATGCCAAACCTTGTCCATCACAAGACCCTATCACCTGCGGTCTATCTCCTCGATCTAGGGATGTCACATTGCTCATGATGACGTGAAGACCCCCTGACCTCTTGGCTATTAACATCGCCCAATACCCATCCTCTATGTGTATGCCTTCGAAATGATCATATGTGGCTCAGTAATAATTCTTCGTTATCTATGATGATCATCTTGTGCATGACTGACTTCGGGCCGTTTTGTTTTGAGGCCACTACCCACAAGAGATTGAAACCATGACAAACCACACATGTGACCTTGACTCTTGCCGGCCTGGCAGGTGTATTTTCGTAGTAGATCTTGTGTCTACCTTTCCAGCCATTCGAAAATCGATAAGGCCCAAATGGTCACTATTTGCGCCGATGGTAATCTGTCCAAGCAAACATTGTCGTTTTCTGCGGCAGTGTGGTCGGAAATTTAGAAAATTGCAGTTGCAAATTTTGCCCGGCTAATTTGCTGTTAATCTGCCGTTAGTACCTCAGGGATACACTGCTGAGAAGAGGTCCTGTTTCTGGTGGGAAACGGGTCAAAGAAAAATGCCATGCTTTTTTTGGTGGACATCCCATCACGGAAAAATATATGGCCCATTGTCTATAGCCTTTTTATCTCAGAAACGGGGTGGGAGACATGTGGACTGATCAACAAGAAAACTTGAATTCTCAAAACCTGACGGCGAGCCAAAAGCAAATTGATAATTAACCATCACGTGAGTTTAGATAACTCAGGTCATACGTTGAAAGCCTTGCCAAAGGCTCGAAGCTTGTTCATCTCAAAGATTCAGGAAGCAAACGTGAACTGACTTCTTGATTTTGTTTGCAATCAAGACGTTGCAACTGGCCAGAAACATGTCAAATGCACGATAACCATAGATTCAAGCAATTCAATGCAGATTAATGGAACAATATGTGCAAAAGAGACAGCCTAAAATTAGCCTGTGTACAAAAGCAAAATAGTCTGAGCAAATTTGCTGTGGGCCCGAGGTGACGGAGCTCGATGAATCAGACAGAACTCAGATCTATTTCCCGCCACACTAGCTTGCGGCCCCTCAGTAGCTTCTTCGCCCTTCCCGCCCGAGACGAGGGTGCCGGTTTGAAGTAGCCTGATATAGATAACGCTTTAGATCGTGGGTCCTGACGTAATTGAGAGGAATTTGTCATTGTTAGTTTTCAAACCCGTCGAAGCCTCGAATGTCCAAAACAATCTAGTGCACTATCCATAGTATGCCATCTTCTGCCCTTCCATTGAATGTCGCGACGCCTTCGAAATCGGAGGCAGACAAGGACAGGACTCCAACGCCCTCATATAAACAACCTAGTACTGTGAAACCCTCTGCATTGACACCGGCCGACATATCCAGTCCTCATGAATTGACTGCGTTTGTAAGCCGACAGATTTGATATGAGATCTAATATATCAGTTTAACTTGATGGAATGAGCAGGTAGAAAGCTTACTTGAACAACTAGATGCGAAGTTTGACGAAATGTCTTCCCAAATACTCGACCGTAGTGCGTATGAAACTATTTTAATGTATTTCATCCATGTTCTTGACCAAGAAACTCGACAGTGTCGCAAATGTCGACACGCGTAGACGCTCTGGAAGCGTCAATACAAGATATTATTAATGGCGATGTGAGCGTGCCACAATCTCCGTCACCAGGCCCAGGAGTTCCTCCCGCACCTGCTATCAAAAGAAGCGATAGCGTGCAGTAGCACAGGTACGTCACACATCTCAGCATGGTAAGCCTTCGCTATGTATCATCTGTCAGCTCACTAATCTAATCATATCGTTCAGACTGCACATTACCATACAATTACCATGTCGCTATCACGTTGATTGTCGCCTTTGCTCATGATTCGTGATCCAGACGATTTTCAGCTCGAGTCGTACTTCTCAATGCAGATCAACATCTGAAGCGGAAGCCGTAGATGATTGTACTCGCCACTCAATGACTGACTGCATGTGTAAAGCGGGGATGGATTTAATTTTATAAATGAGATTTAATGATTTCAATTGATTGTATCTGCTGTGTGTGCTATCGCCTCGTTTGACTGTTGTGTTGTTGATTGTGTAATAGAACTCTCATCTTGGTCCTCCGTATCCCTTAGGCGACCTTCACTCTTCAGACATTGATGCACAAGATTAAGGAATCGTGTCTCCTCACCTCTCCAGCACTTCCGAGAGTCTGTGATCTTTGAATCGGAGCTGGCACTCCAATCCGCAACAGAAACCACGGATATCAGCGATGTGGTCGCGCATCCGTTGCGGGAAGAGTTCTGGTGTGAGCGCCGGGGTAATACTGAAGACATAGAAACAGGATTCTCATTGGGCGAAGAATCGGGCCGTTTCAAGAGATTAGTGCCAGCTCCTACATCACTATCCCCAGAACTGAAACAGTTGTCTGTAATGAGATCGCCGGTTAGAGCGAGAGCTGGAAGTGAGAGGGCAGGGACGCAATAGTGAAGGGAGGATCGGGGGGAATGGGAGCACTAGGTTATACCTATCGGCTTTGGGAGGATTTGCCAGATCGATTGATCGTAATACGGCTCATGCGAGATGATGATGCATTCGAATGACAACGTATAAAACCCCGGTTCTAGATCGTCTCGGGATAATATTAATAGGCCACTTCGGCACGGATAGCGAGTTTTTGCCATCCCATCGCTGGCAATATGGTACAGTCTTGTATGGCTTGCTCTTATGGAATTCATCCCGTTGAAGACCACAATCTCGTTTTGTGGCCATCCTTGGCAGGTGGATAATCTTTGACACTGGTCGAAGCTCGAAGGTAAGCATATAAGCCGAACAATTAGAACCAGACAATACACATGTAAGTCTATATCCTGTTGCTTTCCATATTTCGTGGGTTGTGGTCCGGATACGTTGCTTATGGGATACACGTGCGGGAGCGAAGTCAACAATCTGACTTTCTCTGAAGCTCTCGCTAAGAGCCTATGTAAGTTGATCCCGATTTTCATATTGTTTCAGACGCTGAAAGAGGAGATAGAATATCAACTTTCTTTGCTTCATGCTGAGCAAGAGAAAATATACCCTTTGACTGACGATACCATTACTGCCCTGATGTTTATGTTGACGAATTATTCGGAGATAGAGAAGGATCAACGATATCTGTTGTACAAGATAATTTTGACCAGTTCGCTCTACTGCCTTCTGCAGTGAGGGCCTTGAACTTGTAGCCGAATGATGTCTTGCGCCGTGAAGTGATGACGGAAGTGGTGTATTTGAAAGGTGATGTTGGGGCGCCGGTCCCCCAAAGAATTGGAGGCAGAGCAATCTTATTGGGATCGAAACGAAGTGACATCCCTGTTCAGGCAACGTGTGTCTCCAAAGAGTCGAGTCTTGCTCATCTAAAAGACAATCTCTTACTTTGGAAGGTTTCAAGTGTAGAATCCTTGACGGAGAATTAAAAGGGAGTCAGTACTCATTTGAGAAGCCATTTATTGACCACAGCGCAATACAAATAGTAGGAAACAACGCGATGTACCTTTTGGGTAATCGTCACTTTTGTGATAGTTTCTCAAACAAGTTTAGCTTCTGCACACCAATTCATCGCGACTACAGCAGCAGTTGCAGGTTCACACTCTAGTAAAACTACTAGCCACCAATACTTTTTTCTTTGGAAATAGTCAAAAAGAAAGGAAAAAGGCATTTAGACAATGGAAGATGTTTTTTTCCGAGACAAAAAGCTGATGAAGAAGTGGCGTAACAGATCTCTTTCATCTTCTGGCACCGTAAGCATGTACTTAAATAGCATACAATCATGTGACCGGGTTTAGAATGACTCAGATTTTGTATGCCAGGACGCTCCTATACATTTGGCTCAGGCTGTGGAAAACTTTTGGTGACCATGTTCCAGTCTTAACACCAAACTCTGGCCATGTACTACAAACACTTATTCGTCAATTTCAAAGCAGACTCTCAGGCGGCGATGCTGGAGTTCATCGGAACGACGTTCTTTCTTCTTTTCGGTCTAGGCGGAATTCAGGCTGCTACAGGGGAAAAGTTAGCCAGTGACGGGGCGACCTCAGATGTTGAACAGGTCCTATACATTTCTTTGTGTATGCGATTTAGTCTGTTAGTCTCGGCGTGGCTGTTCTTCCGTGTCACTGGTGGTCTTTTCAACCCCGAAGTGTCTCTTGCCCTTCTTTTGGTCGGGGCAATCAAGCCCATTCGATTTGTTCTATTCGTCATTGCGCAATTGGTCGGATCCATTGTTGCTTCGGCTCTAGTACGTGTTCTTACGTCGCAGCATCTCTCTGTGGGGTACGTCTTAACGCGATTACCCTCGGATGGAGAGGTTAATGCGGCGATCCAGAACATTCCTTCAGCAAGACATCAATCTTGCGCAAGGGGTCTTCATCGAGATGTTCATTACGTGCGCCCTTGTTCTTTCGGTCCTCATGCTCGCGGCCGAGAAACACCAGGCCACGGCATTCGCCCCTGTTCGCATCTTTACCACTTCTCGTGTCAGGTTTACTCATCACTATTACGTTAGGTCGGAATCGGTCTTACTCTCTTTGCTTGTCATCTGTACGCATTCGACATCATTCCCTACTAGCACAATTCACAATGATGACTGTAGATTTGCAGTATATTATACAGGTGCCTCAATGAACAGCGCTCGATCGTTTGGTCCGGCGGTAATAGCAGGATTTTATCCAGATCATTGGGTGGTGCGTCACCACTTAGATCCTTTGTATTCTGCCTCAGTGACCCTAGATTAGTATTGGGTAGGACCAATCCTGGGCTCGCTTCTAGGTGCTGCATTCTACGGCACCATGAAGTAGTAAGTTACTCCGAATCCTTATTCTAGATCAATTAACCATATCACCGCTACAGCATAGACTACGGGAAGCTCAATCCTGGACAAGACGCGACGAATGACCTTGAGGCTGCCCGCGTCACGGAAGCAGTCCGTCAAAACGAGGTATGAGGAGGGTCAGGGTTATCTGCGACGATTTTGAGAATGTGCATCGTTTTTTTTTATTCAATCTCCTAACATGCATTTTTGTTCAGTCGTATGTCACTCGCATTGTATCTTTAACTACGCTCTTGTACCATGTACAGTTGAACCTCTTAACCCATGGCCCCTCCGTCCGAGCCGAAAGGTATGGGTTATAGAGGGTTATGGGTTAGGAGAGGAATCGTTGTAAGGTCACAAACAAGGGCTTTATTTTGGTTGATATAGCAATATAAACTATTTCTATCCTATAGACCCCATTGCGTGAAGTGAAATGCCGATTGACAGTGGTAGGATGGCGGGGTCGGAGCTCATCAAGGCGTGTTTGACGCCCGAAGCTTGCAAGAATTGTCTCCAACTTACGTGCAAATGGATCCCATGTCAGATACCGGAATTGAGGATTGTCGAAGCTGCGGTCAGCGCTTCCTGGCATGATGGCTTATTATCCGAGCCAGTTACTTCATCATCACCACTATCCTCTGCTGCTTGGTTACACTCCCGAACTGCTTTGCAGATGTCCTTTTCAATTTCCTCCTCTGTTCCGTTGTCATACATTTTGTCTTCGTATTCAGGGTTGAGTAGTTCATTGATGTCCATCTGGTTATTGGCGTGAAGAAATACCAATCTTTTCCAGATGAGATAGTGTGTTTACCACTTCGGCTTCACTGTTCAGAAGAGAGAGATGAGACAGGGAAAGCTGGAGTAGCAGATGAATCATATGTAGGGTTGAGGGATGTATCTGTCGCAGGGAGAATACCAGACTTCCACCAGCAGTTACAGATCGTTGTGATATCAACTTCTTTCCATGCAACGTTGGTCATGCGCATAGCCTCGAGAATATTGATGTCATATGTATCCACGGGGGAAATGCCACTGTCATAAGGATCAATGGCTCAATTCATGAAGCTCACATGGTAATGAGCCTTAGAACAACAAATAATACGAGACAGTATGGGCCGTTGCGAGCACGGCATGCCCGAGACCTAGATCTTTCATAGGACAATAATAATGCTATAGTCTGCATGCTCTACATACACATATATATTTTCTAGTGTCAGTTACCTCTAAGTTGACAGTTAAGGTAGTGAGGGTTCTGATGCCCAAGGACCTTTCACCATCAACAGGCAATGCAAAGTAAGCACAATGACATGTTTGAAAAAAAGTAACATAAGACAGACTAACCCTTTAAATTGATGTATGGGGATCCAAATTTAGGTGTTTCAAGCAAGCCATGAAGCTGTCAGTGTCAGGGGACTCCTATTTCCAACCTCTGTGCCTGACCTACACCAACTCTCCTCAACCCACTCCCATTCCCTGAGGCTTGTTCAACACCTCCAGGGCACTCTCCAGATCCCTGGAGATCTCTGGGGGTCATTCTCCATTTCCAGAAACCCCCAGAACTTGCTGTTAACTTCCCTGAGGTTAGGGTTAGCTCTGGTCATCTGTACAGTCATTCCTATGCCTCTGCTGCCAGCTGATGTGCTGCACTGAGCAGCAGGGATCCTTAGACTTGGTTCTCTTCAGATTCCCCTTTGCTAGGTGATTAGTTACTATTTGTATTGTTGGTTACCATTTCTAATATACTTTGGATTCCCCTCTGCTAGCTGCATGATTTAGCCATTGCTCCCAGAGGTTGCCCTTACAGCAGAACAAGTCTCCAAATTCTGGTCTGGAAGCCCCTCATAGCCTGCATGGAGTTCCCAAGCCCCCTATCTGTTGCTTCCCCACCAGGCTTAACCACCCACAGAATACTATGTCTCTGCTCACCAACCCAGACACTCCCTCAGAGGCCCCAGCCCCTCAAGACAAGGCCTGGACTTGCCTGCTACACCTAGAGAGCCAGGTGCAATTGACCCAATCTTCCCTCACCCATTACACAACCAAACTCTCCACCCTTTGCCAAACCACTGAGCTCATTTTCCAATCCCTTCAGGCACTACTAGAGCACCTGCCCTCTACCTCCATGCACTCCCTGGCAGCAGAACCACCCCTCGCAGCTCTGGTAGTCCTTCTGGTAGCTCTGGTAAATCCCCAAGCATGTGTCCCCCATCCCATGCTCCCAGACACATATGATGGTGACCACTCTGGTGGAGAGTGTTTCCTCCAGTCCTGTATCACCTATATTCATCTCAGCAAAGATGCCTTTGACTCTGATGCATTGAAGATAGCTTGGGTACTGTCATACATGAAGACTGGGCATGCCTCCACCTATGCACTATGGGTGGTTCAACACCCCAGAAGTGTTGGAAGCTTTGCAGATTGGGCCACCTTTGAAAAGGACTTCCAGGCAGAGTTCTTCCTGATTGAGCCTGCTAAAAGTGTGACCTTAGTGCTACATGACCAGGAGCAGTATGGGCAAGGGAAATGGACACTGGACAAGTATATCAATTTCTTCTGGGTGTTAGTTGAGCAAGTGGCCTACTCCAATGGTCTCCAACTGTGCCTCATGTTCTAGGACAGCCTGCACCCCACACTACTGGAACACATTAGCAACCTCACCAAGGGCCATCTGGACAATGAGTGGATTGCCTCCTAGTATAAGGTGGCCCAGGATCAGTGGCAGCTCATGGAAGTTTAATGGGAGCTATGCTGCATGCACCCAACTCACCATCCCTGCTTACACCACCACTCTCCAGTACCCTGCTTCTATACTCCTGGCACCTGCCTTGACTCTGGCCAACCCTGCACTGCAACCTCTGCCATTGGGCTTACCTGCACTGCAACCTTTGCCACCAGGCATTCTCATGGACATCAATGCTGCCCAACAGCACTGCCCCATGCTGCTACTATGCTGGAGATGCAAAAAGCCAGGGTACTTTGCATGACACTGCCTGTTGGGTCTCAAGGTATGTTACCTCTCCACAGCTGAGCAGGAGGAGGTTCTCCTGCAACTAATGGCCACAAAGGATGCTGCCAGAGATCCCTCACCAGACAAGCCAGCACTGGAGTTGACCCCAGAGGAGAGTGGTGCTTGCACCCCCCTCCCAGACCTGGAGGAGGATTTTGAGTCAAGTGACAGATGAGATGTATGCCTCTGTCACCAGGTACTAACAGGTTCACATGTCTGTTGGTAGAAAATGAAATTATGCTTCTTGGTATTGATGACCCTAAGACAAAAGAACCTCAATCTTCCCCTTCAGACATACAAACACCCACTCCAGACTCCAAGCTGAGCTCCCCAATACCAGTTAGGCTCCATCTATACCACCCCACCTGGGAATGCCAACTGCTCTGGCAGTACATAGTGGCTGCAAACTCTTTGGCAAACTCCTTGCACCTTGATGTGGAGATTGAGACCATGGACACTCAGCAAACCCACAGAGTCACCACCCTCTTAAACAGCAGAGTGACAGGGCTGTTCCTGGACTCAGAGTTTGTAAAGCACCACAGCTTGATCATGCAGCTGCTTTCCAAGCCCATTTTGGTGTTCAATATTGACAGAACACCCAACAAAGCAGGTGCCATCAGCTCCATGGTAGATTTTGTCCTTCACTACCAGAGCCATGCTGAGCATGCAGTTTTTGCCATCACCAGCCTAGGCAAGCAGGACATGTTCCTTGATTTCACCTGGCTCTGGGGGTGCAACTCTGAAGTAGATTGGGCCTGGGGTAAGGTAACCATGAGCCAGTGCCCCTGGAGGTGCTCCACCTATGCCACTGAGGTCAAGGAACAATGCTGGACTGAGGTTTGAGAGTGCATGGCCATTTGGGCTTGCCATGCTGGCCACCTCCCCTTCACTGATCTAGACCTTCTGGACCTCCTGCCCTTGGCATTCCCCCATAGAGAGGCCCTCTACAAGGATGACCAGAGTAGTGGTGGGGCCCCAGAGGAGGAACTAGGAGGGGGGTTCCATGGCCTGCACAACCTGGAGTTCCTGGATGAGGCCACAGAAGTTGGAGACTGGATATACACCACCACCCTACACTCCCTGCCCTCTGTTGTAGAGATCTGGGCCAGCCAGACCACCTGCTAGCAGCTAGCTCAGGCATTTGCTGCAAACTCCACACCCCAGGTGTTCTGGGAAACACCATACCTCCATATCTCCATGCATTTGAGAACATGTTCTCTAAGGCCTCCTTCAACTTGCTCCTGGAGTGCAAGCAGTGGGACTGTAAGGGTGACCTCTGAGAGCAATGGCTAAGTCACACAGCTAGCAAGGGGGAATCCAAAGTATATTAGAACAGTAATTGACAATACAACAGTCACTAATCACCTAGCAGAGAGGAATCCAAAGAGAACAAGTCTAAGGATCCATGCTGCTTGGTGTGGCACATCAGTGGGTGGCAGAGGCATGGGAACAACTGTATAGGCATCCAGAGTTAACCAAAAGTGCTCAATGAGGGATCACAGCAAGTTCTGGGGGTTTCCTGAAGAGGAGAATGACCTCCAGAGATTTCTGGGGATCTGGAGGATGCCCCAGAGTCATCAAATGAGCCTTGGGGAGTGGGAATGAGTTGAGGAGAGTTGGCTTAGGTTGGGTGTGGAGGTCTGAAATGGAAGTCCCCTGACAGGGACCACATCATCAAATTAATGCTGGACTCCAAGCCTGCAAGCTGTAAGGTCTACCCACTAGTGCTGAAGGAGCAGGATGAGCTCAATGCCTTCTTGCAAGAGAACCTGGCCTCCAGTCATATCTGCCTCTCCAAATCCCTGATGGCTTTTCCAGTCTTCTTCATCAAAGAAAAGGGTGGCTCCCTCCAACTAATCCAGGACTACCAGGTTCTTAATGCCATGACCATAAAGAACCACTATCCCCTCCCCCTCATCTCCAAGCTCATCAACAATCCCTGGGGCATGTAGTACTTCACTAGACTGGACATCTGGTGGGGCTACAACAATATGTGCATCCAGGAGGAAGACAAATGGAAGGCCACCTTCCAGACCAACCAGAGATTATTTGAACCTCTTGTCATATTCTTTTTGACTCATTTGAGCAGACCTGGATCAAGTATCTTGGGTTGATCATCTTGCATGGAGCTGCAGAGATGGACCCAGTGAAAGTAGTGGGTGGTATGGAGTGGCTGGAGCCTGAGAACAAGAAGGAAGTGCAGGCCTTCCTATACCAGAAGTTCATCCAGGATTTCTCCCATCATGCCAATCACTATTTAACCTCACTGTAAAGGACACCACCTGGAGCTGGGGCCCCCTGGAGCAGACAGCTTTCAACAATCTCAAGCATGCTGTCACCTCTGGACCCATCCTGCTTTTCCCAGATGACAACTCTCCCTTCTGGGTGGAAGCCAACAGCTCTGACTTTGCCACTGGAGCTGTTCTGTCACAATAATCCTGGGAGGATAGGAAATGGCATCTGGTGGCTTTCTACTCTGAAAGCCTGAATGTGGTGGAGCAATTACAAGATCCATGACAAGGAGATGTTGGCCATCATCTGGTCCTTTGAGGAGTGGTGGCATTTCCTGGAGGGGCCATGGCATAAGTCCAAAGTGTGGACAGATCACAAGAACCTTGAGTACTTCCAGACAGCTAAGAAGGTCAATTGCTGGCAGGCCTGGTGGTCTCTCTACCTAGCCAACTTTGACTTCTCACTGCATCACAAGCCAGGCCAGAGTATGGGAAAGCTGGATGCCCTGTCCCAGAGAGCAGACCATGGCACTGGGGGAGATGACAACAGTAACATTGTGCTCCTCTGACCTGAGTTGTTCATGATCCAAGCCATGGAAGGTCTAGCCATTGAGGGAGCAGAGGTAGAAATCTTCTGGGACATTTGGCATGGAAACTGGGATGGTCTGCAGGAGGAATTTGTTGCTCAGGCAGCCAGGGTGCTCAAATCTGGACATGCCACTGTTGCTAAGTCCATCTGAAAATGAATGGGCCTTCCCCAATGGACTCCTGACCTTCTGGGACTGCATCTGCATGCCCAACAACCTGGAGCTTCAGTAGAGGATTGTAGAGCAGCACCACAACTCCTGGATTGCAGGTCACCCTGGCTGATAGAAAACATTGGAGCTAGTGTCCCAGAACTACTGGTGGCCCCAGATGTTCCAGTATATTGGGTCCTACACTAGTACATGCAATCTCTGCCTCTGTGACCAAGCCCCAATGTCACTTCCCCTCTGGACAGCTCCATCCCCTACTCATCCCCACAGAGCAATGGAGTGTCACCTTGGTGGACTTCATTGTAGAGCTTCCTGATGCCCATGGTTATGATGCCATCATGGTAGTGGTGGGCCTCTGTGGCAAGCAAGCACACTTCATTCCTACTCACACCACTTGCTCTGCCATGGGGGCTGCTAACCTGTATTGGAAGAATGTCTGGAAGCTCCATGGCCTCTCTGATGCCTACATATCCAACTGGGGTCCACAATTTGTGGTGGACTTCACCTGGGAGCTTTACTGACTACTTGACATGAAGCTTCACACCTCCACTGCCTACCACCCACAGTCCAATAGGCAGACCAAATGTGTGAACCAGGAACTTGAGCAATATCTCCACCTCTTCTGCAATAAGTGCTAGGATGATTGAGACAAACTCCTCCCTGACACCAAGTTCCAGTGCAACAACCACATTCACATGGCCACTCAAGTTTCACCCTTCTTCCTGGACACTGGATGTCACCCATGCATGGGCTTTGAACTCCAGGCCCAACCTTCAGAGAATAAAGCCATGAACAAGTTTGCGGATTAGATGAAGATTGCACAGGAGGAAGCCTAGGCAGTTCTGGCAAAGGCAAAGGATAACATGGCATGATATTACAGCTGCAGAAGGACCCCAGCACCCAAATACCAGCCTGGAGATTGGGTTTACCTGGATGCCTCTGATATTACAACCACCTGACCATCAAAAAAGCTCTCACACTAACTACTGAGACCCTTCATGGTAGAATGGCAGGTAGGATCCCTAGCGTATCGACTCTGGCTCCCTGCTGGAATGTGCCAGGTTCATCTAGTATTCAATGTGGTCAAACTAACACCAGCCTCAGCAGACCCTATTCTGGGGCAATGCCTGCCACCCCCACCACCCCTGGTGGTGGTCAACAACAACAAGGAGTACAAGGTGGAGGAGATCTTGGAGAGTCATCTATATTCTGGTGGTAACTAAAATACAAGGTGAATGTAAGGGCAACCTCTGGGAGTGACAGCTAAATCATGCAGCTAGCAGAGGGGAATTCAATGTATATTAGAACTGGTAATTGATGATACAAATAGTAACTAATCACCTAGCAGAGGTGAATTCAAAGAGAACAAGTCTAAGGATCCCTGCTGCTTGGTGTGGCACATTAGTGGGTAGCAGAGGCATGGGAACAACTGTATAGACAACCAGAGTTGACCAAAAGTGCTCACTGAGGAATTACAGCAAGTTCTGGGGGTCTCTGGAGATCTTTAGAGATCTGTAGAATGCCCCAGAGATGTTTTGGAGGAGTGGAATTAGTCTCAGAGAGTTAGTGTTGGTTTAGGGTGGAGGTCAGAAAGAAAGTCCCCTGACATCATCCCCCCTCTAGCATGTATTGCCTTGATGCATGGGATAGAAGAAGTTCTGGATTACCTGGTTTTCCAATGAGAGGGGATAGATTCCTTGAATGGCTTGGGGTGCATTCAGGTGTTGTCAGTGGAACTCCCTGACCAGTCCAGGTGTGTGCATGTTCTCCTGAGATTCCCAGGAGATGTTCTCAATTCTGTAGCCTTTCCACTTCACCTTGTATTGTAACTGCTGCTGGAATAGATGGCTATTCAGGAACTCCTCCATCTTGTACTCCTCATTGTTGTTGACCACCACAAGAGGTGGTGGGGGTGCCAGGTGTCACCCCAGGATGGGGTCCACTGGTGCCAGAGTTAGCTTGACCAATTGAATACTGGATGGAGTTGGCACATTCCTGTGAGGAGCCAGAGTTAGTAGGCTAGCAGCCCTACCTGTCATTCTACCATGAAGGGTCCTAATAGCTAGTGCAAGAGCTTTTTTGATGATTTGATGGTGGTAATATTGGAGGCATCCAGGTAAACTTGACCTCTGGACTAGTACCTGGGCACTGGGATTCTTCTGTGGTCATAGTATTGTGCCATGTCATCCTTTGCCTTTGCTAAAGCTGCTTGGGCTTCCTCCTGTACAATCTTCATTTAGTCCATGAACTTGTTCACAGTCTCACTCTCCAAAGGTTGAGCCTGAGGTTCAAAGCCCATATGTGGGTGACATCCAATGTCCAGGAAGAAGGGCAAAACTTGAGTGGCTATATAAATGTGGTTGTTGTACTGGAACTTGGCATTGGGGAGGAGTTTGTCCCAGTCATCCTGGCACTCATTGCAGAAGAGGTGGAGGTATTGTTTGAGTTTCTGGTTCATGTGTTTGGTCTGGCCATTGGACTACAGGTGGTAGGTGGTGGAGGTGTGAAGTTTCACATTAAGAAGATGGTAAAGCTCCCAGGTAAATTCTGACATGAATTGTGGACCCTGGTCAGGTACATAGGCATCAGAGAGGCCATGGAGCTTCCAGACATTCTTCCAGTACAGGTTCATAGTGCCCATGGCAGAGCAAGTGGTGTGAGTGGGGATGAAGTAGGCTTGCTTGCCACAGAGGTCTACTACCACCATGATGGCATCATAGCTATGGGCATCAGGGAGCTCTATGATGAAGTCTATCAAGGCAATGCTCCACTGCTCCAAGGGGCTGGGCAGAGAGTGGAGCTGTCTGGAGGGGAGGCAACATTGGGGCTCAGTCTAGAGGCAGAGATTGCAGGTGCTAGTGTAGAACTCAATATACTAGGACATCTGGGGCCACCAGTAGTTCTGGGACACTAGTTCCAATGTCTTTCACTGGCCAGGGTGTCCTGCAATCTGGGAATCATGATGCTGCTCTACAATCCTCTAGCAGAGCTCTGGGTCATTGGGCACATAAATGTGGTCCCAGAAGGTCAGGAGTCCATTGTGGAGGGCCCATTTGTCAGCATGGATGGACTTGGTGCTGGTGATACATCCTGACTTGAGTGCCTGGGCTGCCTGAGCAATGAGATCCTCCTGCAGACCATCCCAGTTTCCTCACTGGATGTTCCAGAGGATCTCTATCTCCACTCCCTCAATGACTAGGCCTTCCATGGCTTAGATTGTGAACAACTTGGGTCAGAAGAGGACAATGTTACTGTTGTTGTCTGCTCCTGTGCCATGGCCAGCTTTCCAGGACAGGGCATCTGGCTTTCCCATACTCTGGCCTGGCTTGTGGTACAACAAGAAGTTGAAGTTGGCTAGGTAGAGGGGCCACCAGGCCTGCTGGCAATTGAGCTTCTTGGCTGTCTGGAAGTACTCAAGGTTCTTGTGATCTGTCCACACTTTGAACTTATGCCATGCACCCTTCAGGAAATGCTGCCACTCCTCAAAAGACCAGATGATGGCCAACATCTTCTTGTCATAGATTTCATTGTTGCACTCTACCATATTTAAGCTCTTGGAATAGAAGGCCACCAGATGCCATTTCCTATTCTCCTGGGATTGTTGTGACAGAACAGCTCCAGTGGCAAAGTTAGAGCTGTCAGCTTCCACCTGGAAGAGGGAGTTGTCATCCAGGAAGAGAAGCCTGGGTCCAGAGGTGATGGTGCACTTGAGATTGTCAAAGGCCATCTGCTCTAGGGAGCTCCAGCTCCAGGCAGCATCCTTCATGGTAAAGTCAAACAGCAGTCAGGCATTATGGGAGAAATCCTGGATGAACCTCCAGTAAAAGTTAGTGAAACCTAGGAAGGCCTGCACTTCCTTCTTGTTCTTGGGCTCTAGCCACTCTGTAACACCTGCCACTTTCACCAGTCTCTGCAGCTCCATGCAAAATGATCAACCCAAGATACTTGATCTGGGTATGCTTAAACTCACACTTCTCTGGTTCAAGGTAGAGTTGGTGAAGGCAGAGGCATTCCAAGATGATGCACATGACCTGGCAGTGCTCTTCTAACCTCTGGGTGTAGATAAGGATGTTGTTGAGGTATATGCACACTATGCCTTTGGCAATGAGGTCCCAGAAGATGTTGTTCATCATTGTCTGGAAGGTGGCAGGGCTGTTGGTGAGTCTGAAGAACATGATGAGAGGTTCAAACAATCCCTGGTTGGTCCAGAAGGTGGCTTTCCATTTGTCTCCCTCCTGAATGCATACATTGTTGTAGCCCCACCAGACATCCAATTTTGTGAAGTACCATGCCCCCCAGAGATTATTGACAAGCTTGGAGATAAGGGGGAGGAGGTAGCAGTTCTTCACAGTCATGGCATTAAGAACCTGGTAGTTCTGGACCAGTCAGAGAGAACTGTCCTTCTTTTTTATGAAGAAGACCAGAGAAGCCATTGGGGATTTGAAGGGATGAATATAACTGGAGGCCAGGTTCTTCTGCAGGAAGATGTTGTGTTTGTCCTGCTCCCTTGGTGTGAGCAGATAGACCTTGCAGCTGGCCAGCCTGGAGTCCAGCATTAATTCAATGGTGTGGTCCCACTGCTTGTGCTTTGGGAGCAAGTCAAAGGAGGCCTTGGCAAACACATCCTTAAATGCATGGAGATACAGAGGCATAATGTCCCAGAATTCCTGGAGCACAGAGTTTACAGTGAAGGCCTGGGCTAGTTGCTGAGAGGTGGTCTAGCTGGCCCAGATCTCCACAATAGAGAGTGTGGAGCATAGGGTGGTGGCATATATCCAGTCTCCAACCTTTACCACCTCATCTGGGAGCTCCAGGTCATGTGAGCCCCTGAACTCCCCCCCCTAGATCCTCCTCTGGGGTCCCTCCACTACTCCAGTCATCCTCATAGAGGGCTTCTCTATGGAAGAATGCCAGGGATGGGGGATCCAGAAGGTTCAGATCTGCAAAGAGGAGATGACCAGCATGGGAAGCCCAAATGGCTGCATATTCTTAAACCTCAGCCTGACACTGTTCCTTGACCTCAGTGGTGTAGGTGGCACACCTTCAGGGGCACCAGCTTATAGTTACCTCACCTCAGGCCCAATCTATTTCAGGGTTGTGCTTCTGGAGCCAGGTGAAGCCCAGGATCATATCCTGCTTGCCTAGGCTGGTTTGATTTGATTTATTCCTATACCTGTTGGGGCCTAGCCCTATGTCAGGTTCTACATGGTATGGAAGTCTACGTATGTGCCCTGTCTATTTTATCTCTGTTTCTAGTGATGTGTAGTATAATGCCTGGAATTGGGCTATGTACTGTATTATGCCCTTTGGGTGATGTAATCTAAATTATTGCTGTTAGTATGTATGCATGTTCTCTTAGCGGCAATGGGTTTGCTTCATCTTCTTGGTTTTGGTGGTGCCACTGGTGGGCTCAGCCATGTGTAGGTCTCTGTAGGGCCTCTCAAATCTCCTCATCTTGTTGATGTATTGGAATAGTACTCTAATTGCAGCTTCATTGCTGAGCAGTTTGCTTAGGGCATCTGGTCCTGTGCTGACAGTCTTTTCAATCTCTCAACAGTGTCTGTCCTGCACTCAACACTCGAGTATGTAATGCTTAACTGATTTGATTGCCTTGTTGCATGCATTGCACATTGGTGTATCTGCTCTGTTGATGTGATGTAGGTACTGATTTAGTGGGCAGTGGCCTGTTTGCAGCTGTATCAGGATCAATGCTTGCCTCCTTGGCAGACTCTCTAAGATGCAGGTGGTGCTTGTCATCTTTGGTGCTTTCAGATCAATTGCCCTGAGTCTGGCAAATCTGGGCAATTTTTGTATGTGTTGTTCTGCTTCCCTGTGCCATTGTTTCTTGTGCTCAGCCAAGACCGCTGCTCTCGAGATTTTGAGGGGTTTCTGAAGGAATGGTAGCCCCTTAGTCTCTGTTTCATCACCCTCTGCTGCGTGTTTTGCCTCTTTGTCTGCTTGCTCATTGCCTGGGATGCCCCTGTGTTCTGGCATCCAGTACACTCCTATTCCAATGCATGAGTTGATCTTTCTGACCCTTTGGATCCCCTTCAAGACCTCATCCACCAGGTACCTTGTAGTTCCTTGTCCTGCCACCTCCAGCACCCTCATCCCAGCCTGATTGTCCATACCCACCAATGCATCCCTTATTCCTCTTCCACTCCTCAGCTCCCTCCTCAACAGTTCCATCCCCAGCACCTGTCCCACACATTCTCCCTCAAAGATTGTGTGTTTCTTGTCTGACCCCAAACACTTCCACAGCACCTTCACTTCCCTTCTGAATCTCCTGTATAACACTGCTGCTGCTCCTATTTTCCCCCCATGTCCTGACCCATCTGTGTATATCCTCACCTCCACCTCATTGCTCCCCTCCCTCTCCTTGGCCTCCTCCACTGACCCATTGATCTTGACCCATATTGGACATTCCCATTTGGGGGATAGTTACACTATCTTGATGGTCTCCATTTCTCTCAGGTCTTCTCCCATTGCTTTCATGATGAAGTGGAGGGGGGATCTGTGTTGCCTAACAAACTTTGCTGCTTGTCTAGCT